>JAPDSC010118054.1:47323-77657 GCA_026290005.1 Latrodectus geometricus
TTCATTTTATCAATTTATCATTTTTTCAAATTTATTTAAATTTATCTTATTTTTTGCATAATTATGCGCAAATATTTTGTAGAAAGAATATAATATTACATTTGCTACAAAATATTTAATGTTAAAAACTAAACTTACAATAAAACTTGAAATTTTAGACAATTTTAATATAAAAATGAAAAATATTCAAAACAATGAATTCAAATAAACTAACTATTTAAAATTTTTAAGAATTGCCGATAAAAATAATTGAATTTGTAAAAATATTGAATGCTAAAATTATTAAAATATAATTTAGACACGTAATATTTTTAAATGTTTCAGATTTGCATTATGCTCTTAAGATCTAACTGGTTTCCCAAAGAATAATTATTATTATTTACAAGTATTTAAAATGTTACTTAAATGTCAGGCGTTTAACATTCATTACTTGACAAATAAACATGTTTTTATTAATTTATTCTGTCAAAGCTATTGTTTGTCTATGCAAAAGCTTACTTACATTCTCTCCTCTAATGAGAAAGATAATGTATTCATTACATGTATGATATGGGTAATCTGGGTATACATTTCTTAAAGTTCTCCCTATGCCTAGAATATTTAAGGTTTCCCTTTTTTGGGTGCCAGGACACATTGATATTAAGGGAAATGAAAAGATTTATGAACTGGCAAATCAGGGTTCATCTTCTAACCCTATTGGAGCGGAGCCTTTTTGTGGTATCAATTTGAAGACCATTATAAAGGCATTCTTCTCAAATGGGAAAAGCAGGAGATGAATAAAACTTGGTTTAACTCTTCTGTTCAAAAACATGCCAAAAGTATGATCACTGGATCATCTGCTAATGTAGCCTCTGAAATTCTTAGCTGTTCTAAAGTGAATATACGTACCATTGTAGGCTTCATTACTGGTCACTTTTATTTCAGGAAGCACCTCCATACTATGGGACTGGTTCAAGACCCTAAATGTAGGAAATGTCACAAAGTCGAAGAATCAGCTCATCGTATCATTTCTGACTGTGATGCCTTAGCCTCTGTTCGGCTTAATACTTTAGAAATCATCAATTCTAAAGACCCGCACCTTAGTTCAATAAAGGGTCTGTCTGACTTTATTAATAAAATGGGTGACCCAATTCATAGGAACTAGGTTAAATTGGGTTTGTGGCTTTGGCACAAAATGCCACAGGGCAGAAATGACCAGTTCCACCTAAACCCAAATAGAAGAAAAAGATACCTAGAATATAAAACGCAATTGAAATGGGAGTAATGGTTTATTCTATAGAAGAATATGACTTGCTTATCAAATATTTTTATTCTTGAAAAATGCGCAGTCCTTTTAAATGAAATTAAAATTAAAAGTTATGTGAAATAATTATATAACTGAGGATATATTTTTATATAAACTATAGGGATCTAACATTCAGAAAATAAAAACTTATATATAATTCATTTAATCCCATATGTGTATACATTATTTGAATATCGTTGAGGAATAATGAATACCATTAAACTATTATATGCTATTTAAAATATTTCAACAATACATATCGATTTATATATTTTACTTTGGCCTTTAAAGGGTAAGAGATAATTGGTTTTTTGCTTCTTATTTGCAAATGAATCAATATAAAAACTTCAAATTTAGAGTATAAACAAGAAACAAGTATGTATTGATTACAACATAGACGTTTATATAATAAAAATGCACAAGTGACTTAGAACAAAAAATTCAATCTCTTTGTAAAAGTCCATGCATGCAAAAAATTATCACAGTTTTATGCGATAATGTGTGTTATAGAATTATACTAGCAAGTAGTTTATAATTGATATTTCCACTCATAGCTTGAATGATTTGGGCACATCGAGTTTTCCCTCTGTTAATTAAGATGTCGCTTACCAAAGCTGGAAATGAAGACACGGGAGAATGGAGTAAACTGTTTTTCTAATCTGTTACAGACCTTGGAGAAAGACTTTAATCAGTAACCTATCAACTAAGATAGTCCCATGGATGGAATATGGGATCGAGCAAGCCTTTCTATTCCCTCTAAACCAAGACCTTCAAGACCTTTCACAACAGCTACAGCTCGATGACGTCAAACGTTATCATACATCAAAATGATATCATGCATTGGTATATGAATCAAGGATCTCATCCAAACTGCTTATATCCATCACAGATATTTCCTGTAAGATATGCAGGTTAAATTGACCACTGAGTCACATCCTCTTTTCCAATCCATTATTCCAGCCCCACAGAGTCGGAATGATGGTACCTGATTCTTCGTTCTTTCCAGATCAGCATATGTTCTGAATGGTTTACCCGTGTGAATCTGGATTTTTTCTGTAAAAAGTACAAGATGCTGAAGACACTTTCCCACCGTTCTATTTGGTATTCTTCACCCTGCTGCTACAGAATGGTCTGCAACAAGTTGTGGTACACAGAAATTCTTCTTCTTTGAAACTCTAATCTGCAAGTGTTGTGATTCATGCTTGGCTTGAGACATGTCTTCTGGATATATAAATTTCAGTTTGATAATGATTCCAGAGACAGTGAACCACAGCCAGCTTGTTACATTCCCATTTCTATCCACCCGAAAGCCAAAAATGTTGACAAATCAAATCAAATAAACAGTTTTCAATGACATTGTGGGGCGGCACTGACTACTTTAAACGGATCTGCGAACAAAAGTTGAAAATCAACAAAAGTTACATGCGTAATTACGAAAGTCTGATGTTTGATCATTTTTCTCTCACTCATACACACCTGTTCTTTCCTATAAAAATATAGTCTGGGTTTTTACATAAATTTTCATAAGTTCCTTTTTATCATTTGTATAAAATAATCATTTTATTATTAGTGTTATTATTTTATGATATGCTTTGAAAATTTGTGTTCTAAACATTTAGAGGTCAGTGTATACACTTTCAAATTAACAAAAATACCTATCACGTAAAAATGTTAAAAGTATAATATACAGTATTTAATTAAAAATAAAAAAAATTAAATTAATTTAACTAAAATTTAAATTATTTTAACTGAAAGTTAAAATACAGTTTCCTAAAAAATTATTTTTTTTTTAAATTTAGGCTATTTTAATCTATTTTAGCTCCCTTATATTTCATTCGAATAGTTTTAATTTTTGTTTTTTCAATATATTGAAACTCTTATTGTATGATTAAGATTTCAACAGAAATTGTTCAATTAGTTGATATCGATATATAATAATTATTTAAGATAAATTTAAAAATTACTGCTCAAAGAAAAAATGAACACAATATGTGCATAATACTATTGATGAAGATTTTGCTGGCATATTAAAAATATTTACTGAAAGAAAGGCTATTATCTAAGGAAAATAAAGGCTTAATTATTCAACAGTATTTCTTTCACAGAATTTATTCCACTTTAAAAAATAAAAATGTACATTAAAACTCTCAGAGAAAAATGTATTTAATAATAAATTTTTTGGATAAAAGTATGAAACAAACATACATCTTTTAGCCGAAAGTAGTATTTCTCAAAACAAACAATTTCTAAATATTTAAAGAATATTCGTCATACGAAGTAAACGTTTGTCTTAAGGATTCATAAATGATAAATGACAAATTGTACTCCCAAAGTTGTTTTTTTTTTCAGTATGCTTTTGTTGCTTTCTCATTACTCTGCAATAATGCATTTCAAAATGTACTTTTGTTTTCTTAAGTAATGGATGAATTTCTATGGAGAAACAACTGATGAAAGAAACTCTTGTTTCTAGCAGTAAATAATTACTATATATATTTTACAGCCATTTAAAGTAGTCGTATAGATCATTTTATAGGCAAACTAGTAAAAAATTTCTTTTAAAAAAAGAAATTTTTTAAATAGTTTAAAATATCTTATAAATAGTGAATGAAGGTTACAAAACATATTTAATATACATAGTGATACGGGATGCAATGAATGCTTTGTATTCATTATTCCACGAATAAAAGAATTTTCAAATTAAGTCACCAGAAATGATTGTAGAGCCATTGATTACAATTTCTTTCAAGAGATGGTAATTTTTAACTGATTTAATGAAGATTTAAAATCTTTTCTGAACTTATTTTTTATGAATAATATAATATTTTATGAATTTTCTGAAACATTAATGTTTTAAATCTGTCAACATAGAAGTCTAAATTTTTTGAAAAATTTAGAGTCATTGGCTTTCCTAATTACAGTAGGTTTTTCTATCTATTTTCTTTTACCTTATCCATTACTATAAATATATTTTAGATAATTTAAAAGAAATTTAAACTTTATCTTCTCAACGGTGAAAAATTTTATTTAAACATGAATTTCATTGTTTCCATGACTCTAGATGCATGATTGCTCAGAATTCTCTTCTAGATATTTTTTCAGTTGTCAATGGGTATTGCTAAACACTAGGATGATATTAAGCGGCAGATAGTCATGTAGTGTACTGAGTTTCTGTCGCTTCTGTAGACGCAATCTTTGGAATCAGATATGTGTAATCTATGAATGCAATACGGAAATAGGCCATAGCCCATTTTGAAATGTATCACATTTCTAATGTAATCTAGTTAAGAGAGTTTCTGCTAATCTTGGTTATCAATTCTTGAACATTTTTTTTCTGAGCTAAGAAGCACAGTTACTCCACTGTTCCATTATTCCTGTCTGCAGTCCAATATCCAGGTATTAAGTACGGATTTGGTATAATAACGTTGTAATGGTATGATCAGAGAAGACTAAATACCAGGTTTGAAAGACATAGACTTTCAAAAGAGGATTCTCTAAATTTTCAAAAGATAGAAATATTAGTTTTTAAAAGAGAAACATAATTTCGAAAGGTACTGTACTTGATAGCTCAGACTAATTTGAAAGTCTGACCGCTAACCTGTATACTTCTGTACCTTAATGGGGCATCATTTATCCAATCCTAATACTTTCTACTGCATTTAGGGAATATTAAATTTCTCTTGCCACTAGGTATTTATTAACAGGGTAAAGATTTGAGATATATTTGTGAATATCTTCTGAGATATTTGATGGAAAAGCTTGTGATGCAGTTGTTTTAAGAGTTGTCCGCTTGACATAAAGTTTACTGTGATATATTGTTTAGCTTACAAATACTGTATTTTAACTATGTATCTATTACAACTATTTTTATACAATTCCATTACTCTGATACATCAAAATTGTACCAGTTTAGAAATAGAAGGGACAGATATGCTTTTGAGTATGATATATTATTTTTTCACGTGTGCAATCATACTTACCTAAAACTAATGTGGATATATTTTGTTTTCTTTGAAAAAATTACAATTTTATGTAATTCCAGATAAATAGTTACTTATCTAGAATTACATAAGTAAACTTATTTATCTAGAATTACACAAGAATAAAGTGATATTCTTTCGTTTCTGCGCTGTAGAAAGAAGATTTGAAAATAAAGATTCATTTAGTAATATAATAATAATAAAAGCTATTTGTGTTTTTTTAAAAATAGAGAAACACGTGTAATTGTTTTTATTTTAAAATAAATTTTAAATTTGAATTAAATATCCAGTTATTTCATTTGCTGATAAGATTTATGCATGTCAAAGGTAAAAGAGAGCAATTCTTCATAAATAAATAAAATATAATACGTAAATAAATGCAATTAGGTTATTCATTTTAAGTTCTGGGTAAAATATATAAAACTTTCAGACAACTTTCTTTCTGATTTCTGTACTTCAAATAAGTAACAGTAGTAAGATTGAAAATATTTATGAGTTGCATTTGAGATGGTGGGCATTTTTACGTGAAATTCTTTTCTTGCGAGTTCTTTTTTTCTTTCTTAAGAAATATTTGAAAGTGAAATGCCTGAGGGGATTTTCACTAAAAAGATTTTCTAATTTTTTTCTGATTTTTATGCATTAAGAAAAATAAATCAGAAGAAATATCACAAGCTTGGATTATTGGAAGAAATAAATTATTTGCTACACAAAAGTGTTAGATTGAATATTTGAATGCCAACTGTGGATGCTGCAATATTTTGATGATGAGTATTTGACATACGTGTAAAATAATATCAGAAAAGAAAAAGTGGAGCTTCTAACAAGGTACATTTTTATTTTACAAGACAATGTTTAAAGGCAAGAAGAATATATTTCATCAGCTCATATTGCAAGAAGTATAATTTTTTTTATGGAATGAGTTCTAATGAGTGCGACCTCTTTTGATAAAAAGACTGTATCAGGTATCTACGAGGCACAGAATTAATTAAATTAATAATAAGAGACGGATATTCACTTTAATTTCAGTAAAAGAAAGCATTTCATCTACTGAATTGTTTTTGATTTGTTGAAAAATGACTTGTGACATTTCTTTTTAGAATGTCCCAAATGATTACTATTCGATTTATATTCCAGTCAATCTGTTCAAATTATTTCTAGTTCAAAAAGGTGACTATCCCCTATCACGATGTAATTTGGTCGTTTCTTCAATGAAAAGGAATTTATTCTTTATTGTTACAGAGTAAAATATTTGAAGACGCCTGATTATATCTTCCATATACCACAGAAATGTAAATGTTCTCTGATAAAGCACATATATTGCGACCATGATATAAATGTCGGGTCGTATCTCGTCTTCACTAAGTCTAGCATTCAATGCACAAATATAAGGTTATTTCAAGACTTTTGTTTGTATTGATAATGCTTATATTTTTAAACTGTTAACTGAAGCAAGGTAAGTTGATGTAAAATATATTGTTCAAAGTTTTCATTTTCAATTGAGTTGCTTTTGAATCCATTTTCACCTATTATCATAATGTGTTTTTGTCAAAGCGAGCCTACAACGTGGAATCAATTATGAGTAGTTTGTTTATTGTTCTGATATCAATGGGCTTCTGAAGATTCTGCTGCTGTAAAATAGTGTTCTCAGTGCGATTTATTTTCACCACTAACATTGATAACTTTTAATGTAATATGAAATTTAAATTAGCTTTGAAACCAGAGAGCTAAAAATAATTATTGTTTTATGAGAATTATTGCGTTTAAGAGTTATCTTTGTTTAAATTAATGACAGGTAAGAGTTAATAAAATTTGCTGATATTTTTAAACAGTACTAAGTGTACTTTTTCAGAATTGGTTTATTTTCATCTCAGCTTATCTTTAAAGAAATAATCAATTTGAATTAATTCCTTTATTTCATTAGTACATGTCTTTAAAATGGAAAAATTATTTTACGAAATCTATATGCTTGAATTGGCAAGTAACAAATGAATTACTTTGTAATGATAAAAGAATTACATTCAATGTATTTCAAAAGTAAAAAAAAGTATTTAGAATTTAAAGGAACAAAATTATTTACAGATAGAAATATTTAGAGTAAACCTGATGGCATTATTATGGAATATTTTCTGATAAATCTGTAAAAACAGCAACCGCTTAACTTATGTAAAATGTTTCTTAAGCAAAATGGATCAGTGATTCAGTATAAAAATTTTTTTTCTTAGGCTGATGTTGTCACTATCGAAAAACATTTCCATTCTTTATATTATGGAAAACAGAAGAATACGATTATTGATAAGAATGCTTTTAAGGCTGAATCGTAAATTTAAATACTTCAATGTTTCTTTTGAAACTATATCAGCTTCTTAGAAAGCATTTGTAAAGGATGTTTATTTTATTTCCATATATTTGCAACTTTCTTGAGTGTACATTATTCTCGAAAATTTTTAGGTTTAACATTTTCTGAAGGTTTTAAGAAAACATGTCTTTCAGTTGCTTATTTTAAGGTAGCAATTGTAGAAAATTCTTTTATATGTACATCTATAATAAAACGCTTATAGCTCTGTATCCTAGATTTATTAATCATATTGGTAAAAGTAGCTTGGAGACAAACATACTATAGATTTTCAATGTTTTGAAAGCATTATCTTATGGGGTAAAAAATTATCCTATATAATGACTAAACGTATAAGACAATAATTATTTATGAAATAAATACAAAATAAATGCAATTTATGTCATGTTATCTGTTTTATTTTACATTTTGTAATCATCTTTTTCACATAAAGTTTGTAATTTTACATTTTACATCAAATGTATTCCTATTTTGTTAGTTTTAGATAAATCATAAATTTGTAATTTTGAATGCGAATATATTTTTTAACTAATTTATTTTTCTTGTTAAAATTAAATTATTCAACTTTTTCAAATAAGTGATAGATAATTTGATATATATATATGAAAATTAAATATATCAGAAATAACTATTGTCAAGAAAAATGTTTTTGTATAATTTTTATAACATGAAAGTTTTATTTAACATGATATACTTTACTAATGACTTTAATTACAGCTTTAGTACAGAAAAATTCAGTTCTGAGATCTATAGATTTTAATATCTACTTATTATGATTATAAATTATTCTATTTAATTTCATACATAAATCATTAAAATAAATCAATAAAAATGTTAGCATATCATGAAGTGAAATTTTGAATGTGGAGAAACTATACTTAATAATGTTTATATGCAGAAGAGTTTATTTTTTTAGAAGTATTTCTTTTGAAACAAAAATACACTTTTGTAAACAATGCATTCATTTGTATAAAATATATCAATTTGAAATATAATATAGCATTGCTTATCTGGAATCCTTTTTCTCACAAAACAATGAATAATATCTCGAAATTTAACAATATAATTAAGAAAAGTTTTTGAAATTAAATTAGTTCCCATGATGAATTGCTCATGCATATTTTTAAAATCTAAGTAAGTATTAAAATATGGAAAATGATTAAGAAATTCAAAAAATTCAAAATAATAATAATAATAATAATAATAATAATAATAATAATAATAATAATAATAATAAAAACAAATAAAATTATTTTTTATGTATATCATTAAGTGAAATAGAAAAGTAATTTTTTGTTTATAAGTCAAAATGAATTATTCTTAAGTTATGACTGATAATTGGGTACATACTTTTTTCAATATATAATATGCGTTTCTAAAAATCTCTGTCTCAAATAACATAAATGAAATTACAGTATCTACAGTTAAATACTTAAACTTGTAGCAAAAACTTGTTGTAACAAAAATTTTGATTATTTATTAAGTAAGAATTCCCGATGTTGATACAAAAAGAAAATGATTAATTTTCTTATTCTTATGTATCTTATTCTTATATATAAAGTTTATTTTTAAGATCATACAAACTGCAAAATAAATTCAACATTGATATGATATTAAATTATAATAGAGGAATTATCTTACTTTTATGTCATTATAAGATATTTAGTTCTTTCATAGATTCTACTTATATTATTAGTTAAATTCATTAGATATTAATTAATGAGTCAAACTTTTTAAATTAAATAATAACATATGCAATTTTATATTTTCTGTCCAATAAATATATCACATATTATTTTCATTGCTTATAGAGTTTTGATTTCTCAGTAAATAAAATTGTATACAATATCAAAATTGCATATCATATTTTTTTAATGTTACGTATTTTTTTCAATATTTCAATGTTTTCAAATATGTAAAAAAAATAAGAAAAATTTCATACTCATAGGCCAATCGATAGCTTTTTGTCCTCACAAGTCTTTAATGAAAAATGTTTGAAATATTAAAATTTAATATTGGTTGCATAGATAAAAAATGAGGAAGTTTGAAAATATTCACTTCATTGAAAGATTAAAACTATAAAATAGTTTTTTTTCCATGAATTATAAAGTTACACGTAGCGGCTATAGACGGAAATTTAAAAGGAATTATTAAGTGGTTAAGTTACTCATTACACTCATTTATAAGTGAACAGATAATTAATTAAATGATCTAGTATTACGGTTTAAATATAAAACGGCTGAAACTACTTTATAAATATATCACAAATTTGCTGTGCATTAAATTTAATTCAGAGATATAATAAAAGGCCTTAGAATATAATTATCGAGTTGTTGCATTTTTCAGATAAGGTAATTTTTTTTTGTAAATTCTTTTGATTTTGCATTGTGACAGCAATTTATAGTTTTTCTACTCTGAGACAACGCATTTATTTATACATAATCATTTAGTAAAAATTATTTTTTAAGTAGTTATTCTGAAATATGAAAAAAAATTGATTAATTTGTTCCTAGAATGAAAAATATTCGCAAAATGCAATTTTTTAAAAAATTTTAAAATTTTGCTAATGTGTTTGTAATTGAAAAAAAATTCCGAACCATAACAATAGAATTCATTTGTAATTGTAAGAAAATATAATTACATAATTTGTTTAATTGTAATTTAAACTATCTTATTTTGGCGTAAAATTACAAAACAACATCTCGTAAAATAAATAAAAGAATTCATAATTAACTGACATTTATACTGTAAGTTTACAAATTACTGTTTTAATAAATGAATAGTATATTCTTAAAAAATTTAAATAGTAACTTCTTAAAGCATTTCAACAGTTAAAATTTCAATTGTATATGTGTTACCGTGAAAGTCCGAAATCTGGAGAATGTCGACATTCGCTGGTGAATGTCAACATTCACGTAGTCGCTTGGTGTATGTCCGAAATGTTTGCTAGATATCCTCATTTCTCACTTACACCGGCAAATGTCGACATCCACAATGAACTAATGGTGAATCTTAAATATACGTTTCATCTCTCCGTATCCGGAGAGGAAAAATGCAGATTTGCATTTTCTTATCTCAATATTTCAGGCGTGAAAAACGTCACATGTGTGACGTAACTTATTGCCTCTCTTAGAAAGGAGGAGTGACCAATCACGGTGAGTAGAGGAAGTGTAGAGGATTTTTAACCCGCGGGACAAACCTGACAACAAACAAATTAAAAACAAATTAAATGCTGTGGTGGAAAGGGAAGCCCGGGAATGGCCTTCTGTTATCTGCTTTTCGAGCTCATTAATCATCTTTTCAAATTCCACCAAAGCTTGTCTGTGATTGTCGACATATACCGGCGATGGTCCGAAAGTGCAAGAAATGTAATCAATTGTACGGTCTTTCACCAACGTTTTTGGTATGTGTTGACATTCACCGGTGAATGTCGACATTCTCTGATTTCGGTCTTTCACGGTAACATATGTATTAAAAACAAAGTACATCCCTTCTATATTGGAATTAAAATGTTAAAATAAATATATAAAAATATTTTTTATTACGTTAAAGTTGAAAATAATTTTGTTAGGATCTCATATATGTTAGGAAGAGAAGTATTTTAATTTTACTAGTGTTAAACTTCTTAAAAAATTATATAAATATCTGAACCGTCTTATTTTTATATAGAATTTTGTAACATACTTGCAAATCAGACAATGAGAAAACTGTATAGGACAACAATTATTAATGTTTTATTAGTTATAAGTTAAGAAACTAGTATAGTATATTATTAAACGTAGTAAAAAAATAATTCATGATTTAAAAATACTTATTTGTTATATGTCTCAGAGTAGCATTCAAAAAGAGAAACGAGCTTAATTGAACTTATCAATACATTAATAAGTTTAAAAGCTCAAGCAATTAAGTGGAAACTGTAAAGAATTTCGATTGTTATATTATACAGCAAAACTTTATTAATTATAGGTTATGATATGCTATTTGTGTGTTATTAACTAATTTAATTCCTATTAATTTAATTTAATTAACTATTATAATTTAATGATATAATTAACTTATTTAATATATTATTAACTAGTTTATTTCCACTTTTAGCAAAAATCTTTATGTCTTTTATTATAGAAAAAATATATATTTATTTAACTTTAACTTTATTTCTACAAATTATATTTACAACTTACCAAATAGGGAAAGTTTTTCACATAGAAAATCCTTGTTGACAACTCCAAAGAAGATTATAGATTATTTAGAGCATGCAATTTCTTTTGCTTGAAATTCTTTGGTGACAAAAGAACTGCAAAATGATCTAGATTTTGTCATCTGACAAAAGGCCTTGTTAACTATTTTTGATATGATAAAACTGCATAAAGGATTATTTTTGGCTCATGACATGGTAGGAAAAATTGACATAACATATAATAAGTACTGCCAATCAATGTCTTGGGAAAAATCTTATTTTAATATATTTTTATGTAGTATGTTTATGTCATCATTGTTTATAATTTTTTGCGTAAACACCATCGCACATAAGTATTTATTCATGATAAAATTACACACACATATATTTTTGGTTTTAAATCATTTAGTTTCATAATTATACATTTTATTACTGTCTATTTGATATTTTAATAATGTAATATCTTAAAAACACTAGAATTCATAAATTTTCCATGCATTTGTTAAAAAGTATAATTCAAAATTAATAATCTAGTATATTTTAATTTTTTTTTGTGATATGCATCTTTAAGTAATATTCAAAATAATGATCGTATTGCAAGCTAAATATTTTAATAATCTAGCTTGATAAAATCATTCTGAGTTTATTGAATATTATATATATGAAATGCTACTTTTATATGAAGTTGTATGTTTAAATTTTTTTTATGTGCAAAATTTAAAAACTTTTTCTGTAGTTTAAGGCAGTTACATTGACTATTACATTTAGAATTGCTTAAATAAGTTGAAGCGAATACTGATTGAAATAAAAAATATAATACGTAAAATAATTAAATTCAATAAGTAAAATCATGGGAACACTTGTTATAAAAATATTTTGTCATATTTTATTATAACATTTTAAATTTTTTATACTTTTACAGTGAAATATAATTATTTATCAAATACTGAATAATTTTATAGCTGCATGCGTGTGTGCAGTCAGGAAAATTATCTTATTTTTAATTATGTTTGTAAATTAAAATGGATTAAATTTCAATTGAAGTTACAAATGGCAATGCATTCCAGATCTCTCATCGTAAGTTTGGCAAAATATTTAAACAAAATTTTACTAGTATTGAAACATTTTTTTAAGTAATGGATGTAATAGGTTTGCTGAAAAATGAGGAATAAATTATTATCATCATAAGCAGTAACTTTATAAAAATAAAGATTAGAAAATATACAAATACACGTGAAAATATAATAATATAATGAATGCAATGTGGTTTGAAATATTAACTAAAAATTATTGAAAAATAAGTGATAATATATACTTTAAACTCTGCTGAACAAAATGCAAATTTCCAATAGTTAATTAAAAATAATTATATGTTGCATAAGAATAAATTAATGTATTACATGAAATAAAAATGAATGCACCGGGAAATTATTTTTCAGAATAATAAAAATTAAAAATGCTCTGGACTCTTGAACCACTTTAATATTTTGTGCTGGCAAGTTTTATTTTGAGTTATGATATTAATTTTGTTTTAATATATATTTACATGAATATTGAAAACTCTTCATTCCAAATATAATTTCCAATAAAACAATTTATTATATAAAATGATATTATCTACAATTGAAAGAACTTATCAGCTTGATTAAAAAATGCTATATATAGAGAACAGGAAAACAGAATTCTGATCCTTAGTTTTAGTTTGATTGTTTCAAAAATAGTTTAAAATCACTAAATTAAATAATTAAGTTTACTTGACATGCATACATTTGTAGAAAGGTAAGTAAAAGGATTATATTTGTGTCGTTTTTATCATGAATTTTTTTTTAATTGTAAAAACTAATGATATTGTGCAATATATTTTACTAAACAATTAGCTAGAAAAGATAAAAATTAAGTTGTATGCTATTTTACCATGACTAATAGGACTCACATGATTTTTGTAAACAGCAATTCTTCTATACCATATTTTAAGATATTCAAATGATGCTTATCATTTATAAGATCAATGAAAATCCAAATGAATATATTTTTTTTAAAAATAAAAAACAAACCTTTATATTCTCAAAAATGAATAAAATATTGGCAGATTAATAAGATTATTTTAACTGAAACTATTTGTCCCTTCTTAATCCGTCCTTTACCCATTTCTACAAAGTAATCTAGATAAGATCCTTCTCAACTCAAATAATGTCAAATGCTATTTAGAAAGAGGCTTACACTGTGAATACACGAGATTTGAACTTGTGTATGTAATTTTATTTGCCCTAGAAACAATCAAAGAAGGCTTACAGCTTTCATTCTTCCAACATCTATTTATTTTTATATCATCTTAAGGATATCAGTGATGGATTTTTCCTGTTTGTTTTGTATTTGTTATTTTTCTTTTATTTGAAAAGAAAATGTTTGTGTAAGTCTAGCATCCCATGATCCGAAATTAAATGTCTGTTGTTTGATGAGTAAAAAAACACTTTTCTCTCTGGAACTCAAGGAAAAAAACAGATTTAAATTTTCATGATATGCTTAGTCTTGAATGTTTTGTAAAAATCATTTTCTTTTACGGTATAAATTATATATTTTAATCAATACATTTATTTTTGTTTGAAAAAAAACTCATTTTTACTATAATTTTCTCGTATACCTTGCTTAGAATTATGTTTAATTCATTTATATTTTTTTCTAATACCTAGTTAAATATGCAAATTGATTAATCACTAGGATTGAGTGGAATATAATATTAATTTTGTAATATTTAATCTTAATTCTAATATATAATATTTGAAATTTTTATATAAGGTAAAAATCTTTTAATGACAGTTTTTTAAAGAGAAGGCTTGAAAGTTTAAGGAATAAATTCTGAAACAATCCCTAAATATTATCTATTAATTTAGAGATTACAGAAACTTAATTAGAATGAATAGTTATTGTGTTCATTAATGTTAATTTTTATAATGAACATTATCTGTGCATATATTTTTCATAAGTACATTTTGAGGACTATTGTAACTGCACATGACATATAAATAAAATAAATAGGGATATTAAATAAAAAGGGATAAATAAAAAGGGATATCAAATAAAAGGTTTATTCTTTAGAAATTATAGGTTTTACATTTTAAAGTACTGTATATTCCTTTATAATATTGTATTACATTTATATACACCTGCCTGCTCTGATATGATGAGCTGATGATATGATTGAAAATACTTTGTTTCAGTTATAATCTTATAATATAATTTTTTAATATACTTAATACAATCAAGTGTGATCTGAGTACGTCAACCATATCAAAAGCTTATTAAATTTTCTTTGTCTTATGTAATAATTTACGTTTAAAGAGTTTCATTATATATGAAAAGCAATCGTTTTTGTTCCATATTTTATATTTTGCAATTCAAATTTTATCATGTAAAGTTATGTTAGAGAATTGTACATGGAACAAAAGAATAGCAATGTTTTAGTTTTTAATATATAATTTTAGGAAAATTTATGTAACAAATATATTTTCCTAAACTTGTGTTAAAATTGATTTGATATTACAACACTGGCCATTAAAATTGCTACACCAGGAAGAAATGCAGATAACAAAATGATATTTATTGGACAAATATATTATACTAGAAATAACAAGTGATTAAATTTTCAAAAATTTGGCTGGATAGATCCTGAGAAATCAGTACCCACAAAAATCACCTCAGGCAGTAATAACAACAGTTATACGCCTAGGCATTAAGTCAAACAGAAATTGGATTGCATGTACAGGTACAGATGCCCATGCAGCTTCAACACGATGCCACAGTTCATCAACCGTAGTGACTGGTGTTTGGTGACGAGCCAGTCGCTCGGCAACCAATGACCAGACATTTTCTATTGGTGAAAGAGCTGGAGAACGTGCTGGCCAGGGCAACAGCCGAACATGTTTCGTGTCAAGGAAGGTCCGTAAAATACCGGCAACATGCGGTTGGGCATTATCCTGCTGAAACGTAGGGTTTCGCAGGGATCGAATAAAGGGTAGAGCCACGGGTCGTAACGCACCAGAAATATAAAGTGCACTGTTCAAAGCACCGTCAATGTGAACAAGAGGTGACCGAGACGTGTATCCAATGGCACCCCATACCATCACGCCAGGTGATGGGCCAGTATGACGATGACGAATGCACGCTGCCAGTGTGCGCTCACCACGATGCCACCAAACACGGATGTGACCATCATGATGCTGTACACAGAACGTGGATTCATCTGAAAAGATGACGTCTCGCCATTCGTGCATCCAGGTTCGTCGTTGATCACACCATTGAAGGCGCTCTTATCTATACTTAGCGTCAAGGGAAGCCGCAGCCATGGTCTCCGAGCTGAGAGTCCATGCTGCTGCAAACGTCGTCGAACTGTTGGTGCAGACACTTGTCTTCCAAACAACCCCGTTTCTTTACTCACGGCTCGTGACGTGGTTGCACGATCCATTACGGCCATGCGGATAATATGCATTTCTTCTCGGCTGCTAGTGATAGGGGGCTGTTGAGATCCCGCAATTCATTCCGTATTACCGTCCTGAACCATTGATTCCATATTCTGCTAACAGTCATTGGATCTCGACCGACGCGAGCAGCAATACTGCGATATGATAAACCACAATCCCGGTACTCTGCAATTCGACCTTTATCAAAGTCAGAAACGTGCTGGTACGTATTTCTCCTTCTTACACGATGCATCACAATCACTTTTTGCCAGGCAACAACGTTCAAATGCAATTTGTGTATGTGGAACCGGCTGAACAATTTCCTCATTTAAACACAATGTAGGTATCGCTACTGGCGCCTGCTTTGTCTGAATGCGCTGAAAAGCTAATCATTTGCATATCACAGCATCTTTTTCCTTTCCTATAAATGTCACGTCTGTAGCATGTCGCCTTCTTGGTGTAGCAATTTTAATGGCCAGTAGTGTAGTTTTCCCTGTTCGATATATTTTAAATTTGTTTTTTTATAAAGAGTCATTATGAAACAAAGTTTAAAAGCTTATATGCATTTCTTTGAACATTTTATTTACTATTTTCAGTCATGAATTTTGTATAGTTAAATGTACCAAATTAATTATATAAAGATCAATTGAAATATCTTTTATACAAAGATTTAAATATCAATTAAATGTTTGCTTTAAGAAGAAAATATTTGTTTTCAACAATTAGCAATAGTTAATTTGCAAATTAATGTATTAATGTATGCTATTACATCTATAAATTCCAAAGTTGGTAGGAATAATAAAAATATAGAGAAATATTCATTTACTCATGTTTACTAAAACACTTGAAACTTTAAAATAATTTTAAAGGAACCACATATATAAAATATGTGATTCCTTTGAAATTATTTTCGCCTTAATATCTTTTAATAATTCAGCTCTGCATAAAAATTTATTAGTTAGAGAAATATGTGCAATTTGTTATGTCATTTTAAAAATATTTTACATAATGGGTTAAAAGTATTTAATCTATGTATGTATGAAATTATTTTAAGTGAAATGTTCAAAAAGTCAAATTTTCTGAGTTATTAGAATTTATATGATTTTTTTATTTTTTTAAAAATGGATTTCATTAATCTATGAAGAACTATTTTTTTAATATAATTTAAAATAACATGTTATTTTATTTTTATATTGAATAATTACAATTAATAAATATAATTATAATCAATGCTATATAAGTTTTAAATACGTAATTTGTAATATAAATATGCTTCAATTGCCTAAATTAATATTAATATAACTTAAAATTGCGAATAAGATTAATTTTTGTATATTTATAAAGTTGTATTTCAAAAAAAATCTTTATTAATTGAAATTTATGTACTCCTTGTTTTATTTTAAGTGATAATGAAACTTAATAAATTTCTTAAAATTATTTAAAACATTAAGGTTTAAGCCTTAATATTATTAATCATATATATAGCTGCTGAAATGAATTGAATTTATCTGTTATTTAAGTGCTAAATCCTAAAGTAGCATCTTATGAAAAGGTTAAAAATAAAGTGAAATAATCATTAAGAAACAGATAACTCTGATTTACAATTTAACTGATTTTGCCTCTTTCAGTCTATCAACAATTCGAGATCAAAGAATGATATATTGCAGCCTTTCGTATTGACTGAAGCTTTGATAAATATGCGTTTCTATAGTAACCTTTCTTTTTCAGACACTCATATATCTGTGATGCGTCAGTGGCAGGGGACCTCTTCAAATAGAGTTCTTAGTGTCAAGAGGATATAGCCTGCTGTTATAGAAAGCACATATTCCTCAGAGGACAAAGTGCGACTTTGATCACCCGCTCTTTCCGGATTGTCATTTACAGTTAGCTTTGCGTGCCTCTTACGTTATCTCATATATCATTATCATTCACGTATTATTTTCTTCAAATTATGTTGGAAGAATGTTCTTTAGTATGTCATTGCGCTTAACTTGTTTACAGAACTATTAATATGACAAAAGTATCAATTAGAATTTTGCATAAGGAATATTGAAGTGTATTGTAGAAATATTCGAATCAAAATTCAGATTAAAGTAACATCTACATAGGGAAACTTGTTTCTCTGCAGAAGATTAAAATAATTCATTAAGTTTGTTATTTATATATAATTGATGAAGTATATAATGATATACATTATATAATAGTATTTTAGTAAGTAATAAAATATTAATTTATCAATTTTGAGATATATTTGATAGTACATTCTGCCAATAATATTTCAAAAAGTTAAAATTTATTATATATCACAATAATTTTATTTTATACTATCAACTTTAGACCAATGACATATAAATAATGGTCAAATAAAATTAGGTTAATTACATATAAATAAATATGAAAGTATTAAAATAATTTTTAAAATTATTTTTCTACTATTGATTATATTTTAACGCATTAATATATTTCTATTTTATTGATAACTCACAATTGTTTTCAATTATTTGAGCAATTTTTTTGATTTGTGTTTTTTGAATTATAATTTAAATCTTCACTTTATGTTAGAACCATCTCCAAATAATGTTACATACTTAAAAATATTTTAAAACTACTTCTTTTCTTTTAGAAAGTATGCAGTCACACTATTGTCAAAACACAAATTCAAAGTTTACGTAGACATATAAAATATATTTGTTTATGTACTATTAAGTAGTATTTGTTCAATAATAATTTATATCAGGAGATAAATAAAAATGCTAAGAGTATATATAGTACGTTAAATTATTGAAATAATTTAAACTTAAAAATGTTCTAAGACAATCATTATTGTAATCATAAAGAATTAAAACTTCTAATAAAATAGTTAAGACTTCGACATCTAGGTTTCTACTCTAGGTTTTTCATGTTCTGTACTAGTTTACATGTATACATATCCATGAATGCAGAATTGTTTTCACATATTTTTTCATTCAAGGCCTCAGTTGATTGGTTGGGAAAGAGATCGTTCCCATCAGCGGAAGGTAGTGAATTTTATTAAAGATCCACCATTTTGGGAATTCAACAGCACAAACTATTTTTCTAACATCAATTCATAAATAATTTAATATGTGATGGTAGGTCTAATGTTAAGTTCTTTTAACTATATTTAGTGAGCTACGCGATGAATGTTCATATTAATATTTTGTATATTCTAAAAACCTTATCTGGGATTATATTTGACAAGGTCTTCTACCTTGTTTTTCATCTTAAAGAGAATAGCGATATTAGTAAAATTCTTAAAATTATTCGAGAACAGTAGCATATGATGAGCCTTCATTTCTAAATACTAAATATTGATGACGAAAGTATTCTACATGATTTGATACGATTTTAAACTTTTTCAAACATACACATACACAAACACAATATACATATACAAGAAATTCTATCAGAATTATTATACTTTCTTATATTTTAAAATTATAAAGTTTATCAAAATTTTCAAACAAATTATTATCTTATCCTTTGAGAATTATGTATGTTAAGGAAAACTTGAATTTTCACAGGGATTCATCACTTATAAACAGATGAGACAAAATGTGTACATTCAAACATATACATATATGTACATATACATTGAATATACATAATACCCACAAGCATATTCAGATTTTCAGTAAATAATTTAAATCCTATAAAAATATAAAAAGTACTTAAAATTCAATTTTTAACCTGAATTTTTTATAAATTATTAAATATAAATAATACTTATCATTAGTTATTTAAACAAATAATAAAGATGTAAAATGAACTTTTGAATTCGTAAAGAAATAATTAATGAAATTTCTGTGGGGATTTAACTAATTTAAAGCAAGTTTCATAACAAGAAATGTTTAAGTACAGAATGGGAAATCTCATACGAAACAATTTTATTCAAAAAGATTTAAATGTGAGCTGCAACATATTAAATAGAAGGTTTGTGAAATAAATATGAGACAAAAATATCCAGGAAAATATTTAATTCAAATATTTTCGACACCTTCGAAATGTATATTTGATCTATATATCGCTTCACATGTGCAACTGAAAGCTTAGATTATCAAGATAAGAATTTATTATTAGATATTTGAGAAAGATTTAAGTAATATTTATTTTATACCGATTATTTATCTGTGCTGTCGCTGCTATTTTCTTTCTATAACATATTTTAACAGAAGTTTAATAAAAATTCATGATTGCTCTTCGAGGCTAAAAATTTACAAAAGATATCAATTTTCATTATTTAAATCAATTCTTATTTAAATATACTGTTGTATAATTTGAATTGTTTTCGTTCAATTATTCCATAAAGCACAAATTTAATTTTATTCTGTTAAAATATTGATTTATAAAAAGTCATTGTGTGTATTTTGTTTCAATATCGACAGCATATATTTTCCTTTTTGTTTAATCTTTTTTATCATAATATTAAATCACATTTTAAAAAATGAATACTTTTATATGTAATTTCATTAGAGTATGTGAGTGAGAAATTTTTTAGAAAATGTTATAGCAAAGAAAACTAACGTAATCACAGAGATTTTGATTCTGCATTGATAAGATAAATTAGATACATTGCGTATTCTCATATTATATTATTTATTATTAACAAGAATTTAGGAACAAATAAGATTATTTAAAATAATAGTTGTTTATAAAAATGTGAAAATATATAATGTTATTAAGCTATATGTATAATTTGAAAATTATAAAATAAAAATTATGTTATTATTCTTAATTTTTGAAATATGAATTAATTTAAGTTCAATATGTTTAAAAGCAAAGAATTTAACCGATTAAGTAAATTTATTCCATCGACAATGGGCCTATGATTAGTTCTTTAAACATAATTAAAACATCTTATGCTTGTGAAAAAAAAAATGAAAAAATGGCAGCAAAACTGAAAAGTCAGAAAATTTGTACATTGAGTTGTGAAATCCTTATATTACAAAATATATTAAAAATGAAAAAAAATTTATAAAAATATTAAAATACAATATGAATTATTTATGTCTAAAATTTAAATATTCTGCTATAATTTGAGATTTAACTCTGGATTGTATAAAATACAATTTTTAAGGACTATGAGCATAGTATTTAAGCTAGTTCTTTGAAAATAAATTGGATGAAAAAGTTATAATGAATAATGTATAAAACAATAATAATTGAGAGAGATGAAAGAATCTTTTAGTATATAAAAAGGACTGACAACTTACACTATTTCTGCAAGTAATTCAAATCTATTTTGTGTTAAAGTGAATGCTCTGTTCCGAAAAATTGTTTTCCAACAATTTTTGATTTAAAAAATGTTCTGATAACAGGTAAGCCAAAAGACAATGTAATTTTGTGATATAAATAATGAAAAATTGTGTGTGAAAAGAGAATATATGATTAAAGCAAGATCTGAAGTGTCAGATCAAACATTAGAGGTTTCAAAATCATTATCTGTTGTAATTTATGTTAAGCGGTAACGATGGAGACTGTTCTTGTAAATGCATACTGGTCAATGAATTAGCTTGTTGACCAATTAAGACCAACGAGACTTAAGATTAATATTGTATAAGACCTTCTTTTGCACAGATATTATTTCTTCAGCATCGAATCTACATGCTTCTGAAATACATTCATGTATAAGAAATACTATGTATTGGCTAGACAATTTTTTAGATCTTGAAAGTTAGATGAAAAATGAAAATAATGTCCTATTTGCTTATCTCTTATATCCTACACATAATTTCATAAAGTTAATTCGGGCTGGTCAATGAATGATTAGTGAAGATATTGTTAAAAAGATTGATTTTAAGTGAACCAATTTCTAACACTTCTGCTGCAATGCACATTTGAATTACTACGATGTGTCCATCACGATAAAAAAATGTAACATTGCAGGTTTGTTTACCATCGAGACAACGCTAATAATGTTCTTGGAAAATTGTAAACACATCTTCTGAACAAGTATTATTAATTCTGATATTTTGAACAAGTATTATGAATATTTTGAAACACTATGATATGCCTACTTTTAAAAACCCTGTAAGATTCATTTTTTGAAATTAAAGACCATTTTATATGAGAAATAACAATAAGTAATCTTGTTAGTGATGAAAATATTTTGTTTTACACATTTTACGTCATCGTAAAATACATTTTTACATCGAAATTAAAATACCTCTGTAACTTGCACTCTACACTTTGAAAATGGCATACTTCATTCTTAGCAACCATTTAAATGAAATATCTAAGTTTTCTTATTCATAGACTAAGATATATATTAAGAGATTTGAGAGAGTGCTCAATATTTTTCATGCATACAACATCTTTTTCTTCCAGTGAAAAATAAAATATGCAATTCTTTCTTCATGCTTTTCTACGCAATTAAATGTCTTCTCGGGATAACTATAAAATCTTATTTTAATACAAAAATATTAAAATCTCTCTCTTAACCTTAAAATAATCTCTAAATGATTTTCATTTACTTTGCAGAACATAATAATATAGCTCACAAATAAGATAACAAATTCATATTTTTTTTAATTATACGTTTTATTTAATGTGTGAGTATAAATGCTATGACCATAGTAGAATGATTTAAAATTTAATCATTTGCAAATTTTAATGTAGTAATTAGTGTTTTATATTTTAAAGCAGTATAGCTTACATTTTATTATATTTATCAGTTTGGACAATCAAAAATATTACGAAACAAGATAAGTTTTGATGATCAACAGGGCACGCTAAAAAATTTATATTTGCTTGAATTATTTAATTCCAAATAAATATCAAACTTCATTTTTACTTACATTATTAAAAACATCAAACTGCATTTTTAAAATTTTATTAAAACATTTTTTAAGTGCATTTTCTGTTATGTTTTAAACAAAACTATTTTATTTACTTCAATGAATTTAAGCAATTTTACAATCTTACAGAATTCTGATATGGTTTACGAAAGGTACATAAGTTAATTTTTGAGAACTAAATAAAACTGAATAGAATAGAATGTTACAAATGTAATGGAATATTTCATACATTAAATTATATTAAAAAAAAGCTCATATAAAATCAATATTGTTATTTGAAAAACATTCAGTGAATCTAAATAATGACGTATTATTTTCTATTTTTAAATAATTAGAAAGCTTATTTAAAGTTTCATTTACATTCGTGAGACACCTGATTCTTTGGCAAAACTATTTAAATATATTTCTTAAATAACATTTTTAGTGTCATTGAATTAAAGACTTTTGTTACAATGAACATTGATTTTCTTATGTCCTATTAAATTCGATATATCTCAACTAAGAAACAATTTCTCAGTAATCTTTATTTGGTAGAAACAGAAATAATTAATCTTTGACATCTCTATGCGAAATATGTTTACGTATTTACAAGCAAGCTAAAATTTCCAGAAGATGAAATTACAAGAAATTATATAGGTGGAAAAATAATACGGAACTGTTTGTCTCGGAAAAATAACAGTTAAGTTATTATATAAAATCCTATTATCTCAAATAAGAACACTGTATATATGTATATAATATTATATGTATTTTTCAAATATTAAGGTAAATAGAAGTATTTTTGTGGACATAAAATAATAGAAATTGTAGTTTGAATTAAATGATGATCAAAACACAATAAAAATTTGTTAAGATGATTTTGTTTGGCATTAATCACAAAAATTGATGCTTAATTTTTTTATGTTCTTAAAATTGTTAAATAATTTTTAAATTATACGCAAGTTGTATTCAATAATATTCTATTTCTCTATGATATAATAAAATTAATATGTTGAGTTTTTTTTTTGAGTTTTCAGGTAAATTAATATGCTGGATTCTCATATATGTATTTTTATATATGTAATTAGATGGTTGATATGACTTTGACGAAAAATTATAGCTTACAGAAAAAATTTTCTAAAATCATGAAATTTTGTCCTAATTGTATGGAACTATTAATTTTTAAATTAAATATATATCTCATTTACTTTTAAAATCTTGGAAATAATTCTTTTATTAATATAACTGAATTATCTGAGGTGTATTTTAAACTGTTTTTAAAATTGAAAACATAATTGTATTTGAATTATTTGTAATTTATTTTTTAAATTCTTTAATTATCATTTATACAAATCGAATGTGAGAAAATAAAATACTAGAGATGAATTAATATTGTACCTAAGAGTCAAAAGTTTTTATAATTCAATTAGCTTACAATAAAATAAATCAACTTGCAACTTTTCATCACTCTTCATTTTGCTTAAAGGCTTTAGATAATGTAAATAGTATATTTGAGATATATTGCTTTCTATTGTTCTGTAAAATCTCTGACAACAAATTGTGTTTTTATTCAGTCAAAAAAGTATTTATATTGTAAAGTTTATGCTTTGAAATTGATTTCGACGAATTAAAAAAATTTGAATTTAGTAAATGCCGGTCTTAAAGCAAACTTTATTTGGGGTTTATTTTTATTTGTTTTATAACTTTAATGTTTTTGTTAAAATGATCCAACAATATTCTATTTTAAAAGAATAGTATTACTAATCATAAAGAATAGTATAAACTAGGGGTGGCCCAACGTTTGGGATCCGGGGTCTACTTCACATTTAAAAAATCGAAGGAGGTCTACCAATGGCAGAGCTAAATTAACATACATATTTATATTCGGTAACAAGAAAAAATGGTAAATTCTGTAATTTTTCTAAAAAAAACTTAATATTAATATTTACAAAATAAAAATTTACTGACAAAAATTATCGAAGTATTCTATAAAAAACTGGCCACCCTTTTCACTTCATTTAGTAGAAATTCGGCACTGCATATCTGCGACAAGTTTATCATATTGTGGCTGGTACGAGCTTATTGCAATGCATAAACACGAAATTAAATGTTCATCTGTTAAATGCAACAAATGTTTGTTTTGTTTTTTTTCATGGTTGAAAAAGCAGATTCGCAAAGATACCTCGATCAAAGTACGATTTCAAATACAAAATTGATTTGTAAATATTTGGAAATGTTTCCTCAGAAACTAATTTCCAAAAATCAGTATCGCTAAATATGCTTTGGATTTAAGAAATATTTTGCATCTTAATTTAATAATTTCTTCCTTGACCGTGACTGATGTGATATCTATTAAATGTCCTATTTTTTCAGATATTCCATCAATGTTGACATTCTCATTAAATGGAAATATGAAATTGAATATTTCTTTCAACCTAATTAAGTAAGCGAATCTTCTTTCAAATTATTAAAAAAAAATCAAGTAAGTAATTACAGTAAAACAAGTAAAACAATTAAAAGAAATCTTTGAAATCTCGGTTTGGTTTATGAATGCACTCTTCTTCCATGCTTTTGAAGTTTCTCAATTGAGAAATTCATGTTTCTCAATTGAGATTCTTTCATGTTTTCTTAATTGAGATGCATATCTTTCTATAGTTTTTTTTAATGTTTTAATAGCGATCATTATCTTCTTTTTAGGTTTTAAATCATAAACCTTTAATCATAAATCTTTGCACAGTTTGTTTTGGGTTTTAAAGCATAAGACTGTAGTAAATTTTTATTAATTTATTGATTCTATGTCATAAGGCAAAAATTGAATTGTTAATATCCGAGGTCATTATCAAGATGTTCGCGGGAACTACCTAAGATGTCTTCGCGTTCTACCAGACGACCGCGGTCGACGTCTTTGCCACTTCTGGTATAAACTAATTAGTCAAGGAATCTAATGAACCTTTTAAAAATTTATTTCACTATATTCAATTTGAAAAATGATAAAAAGTTGTAATTTATGATATTGTTAAATAAGGTAGTGTTCAATACTACTGAAACTCAATTATTGTGGTAAGACATAATTATACTGAATAAATTTGTAATCTCGTAGGCATTCAAAGAAGCTTTATCACTAAGTAATGCTATTGCTTGTTGTTTGTTACATGAGTAGTATGACATTCCAATAAAAGTACTCAGCTGCGATTTATATGGACATTACATGTATCTATTTTTTATGTAGAAGACTTATATGGGCAACCTGTGACTAAGATCAAACGAATCACCAAAGATTATTTTGGATCAAGCCCAATCACAAAATGGATCAACATTTAATTCATATTGTATATCTCTTGGACAATATCTGTTGCATATAGTGATAATGTTTATGTAATAAGACGATTATAATAAAACAATTTTTATTTAAAAGTTTTTGAGAAGTAAGCAATATATAAGTCTCCCCAAAAATGTTTGATGACTAGCTTATATAAATTTCGCCGACTTATTCATAGATTGTATTGATTCTGGTAAAAATTCCATCATAATACACCACATAAAAAGTATAATCACATGCGTTAAAAAATGGATTCTTTACTAAATTAAACCATTAAAAACACAATATTGCACCAAATCATATGAAATAATTTTGAAAAAAATTGTCATGAATTCAGTAAACTTGAATGAAAGAGAAAATTAAATTGGCCTAACTCTAAGTTATTTGTAAAAGAAAATAATAAAGAATAAATGTTTTTGACTCCTTGGTTTGTAAAACTTAAAATAATTAGAAGTTTTGTAATATTTTATTTTATTATTATGTTGTCATTTTAGTACTATTTAAAAATAAAAAATAAAAATGCACTGGTAACAAAATGTGTTAAATTGAATAGATTTTATTTTGATATAAATATACAATATGGTGATGCAGAATTAATACAACACAAGATGATATATAATTGATACAATTAATTAAAAGTGTTTAAAATAAACCACTTATTTAGTTTATATGTGTAAGAGATTAAGCGCAAAATACAGTTTAATTTGAAATCTTATCAACAAGATTCAATGAAAAACATTAAATATTCGTATAAAGATAAAACTTATTTTTTGAATATTTCATTATTATAAATGAATAAAGAAAATATTTAATGAATCCCTGTCAAAAGAATTATACGTATCTGATCATATGGAAATGTGACAACAAAATATATTTATGTTAATACAACGATTAATAACATTAGATACTTTTTTCGCTAGAAATTCTTTTTTATGAACGGCCAAAGCTACATTTCTTTTGGTTTATTTTAGTTAAAGATAAAAAATAGTTTATCATACGAATATCTTTTTTCCTTAAAAATTCAAAATTCATTTAATATATACGAAAAACAAAATATTTATAAAGAATTCTAAATACAGTAAAAATTAGAAAATTATTACAAAATATCAGGATAATACGTGATAAGTACTTCATTTTTAATACTTTAAATTATAGATGTATAAATGCGTAATAGAAATAATACACTCATTAAATAAAAATAACAAATAATTAAATTATTTGTTATAACTGAAATAACGTTAAACAAAAATGTTTTCTATCTTACAGTTCAGAAAATGAAAATAAGTTTTGATACCTCTCATACCCTCTAATTAATAATCTAAAATATTTAAAAGTGTAGGAAATAATTTATTTCTCAATGACTAATGAGGATATTCATTTGAAAATAAACGTAATATTGTTAATATAAATGATGAGAATATTCGTTTGAAAGTAAATATAATATTGTTAATTTATAATATTTCTTTGTCCAAAAATTATGTTTTTCTTCTTTTTTCTGGTTTATTTTAATAATATAAGGAATTCATTATGACATAAGGAATTGTTTATGTAATAAACTGTTTCTCCAAACATTTCACATTTTAAATATTCTTGGCTATTTAGTAATTTTTCATTATTTTAATCTGACAAGCAAACACACACATATTTGCAGAAAAAGAATTTCAATATATAATAAATTATGGAGTTAGAGAATAAAGTTAAATTCATTTTGATCTATTAAAAGGAATTTATAATTTTTAAGAAAATAAATTATATTAAGAATTTTTATTTATACACCGATTTTTAAAAATTATGAAAAATCAAAACAAGTTTTTGTTAAAAAATTAATAAATAGTTTTTAAATATTTTTATAATATACAACAGAAACTATGGTTGTTTGACGTACAAAAACTTATTTAATAATTGTTTTCTTCATAATTAGGTGTAGCATGTAGTATACAAAGTAGGCATGCTATTATGCTATGGTTAATAATTAAGTAAGTTCATAAATATCATACAAAAAATAAAAATTGACAAAAACATTTTGGTAAAATGTATGGGTGCTACTCTTGAAAATCAATAATAGATAAAAAAAAATATTTACTGTATCACGGAATCAAAAATATCACGTCAAATAGTAACGCAAAAAATGTATAAATTTTTGGGTTAATAATTAATGAGATTTAGATCAAGAATCCATCGTCATAATCAAGTAGAAAGATTATAAAATTAAGCGATTTCGATTGATTTTAGAATTTTTCATGATACATTTGTTTTACTTAAAATTCATTTCATTCATTCAGCGTTTACATTTTTATTTAGATTACGCATAGTTTAAAATTTGTTTCTAATTTAATATTAAAAATAATCTGTACCAATTGAAATCTTTTTATTGGTATATTATACAAATCCTGATTTCTCAAAATAAAGCATCTCAACAAATTCACTAAATAATTAAAATAAAACTCCGTTGAATTAAAAGTAAATGATGAATACATTTCATTTACTGGTATCCAGTTACATGCTCTAAAAACATATTTTTAATAAATTTATTGAAAATGTGAACTTACATATTTAATTAGTCATTTGTTAAATTTATTTATGAATTATATTTCTGATTTATGAGTTACATATGAATTCATGAACTTTCAGATTTAAAATGACATTTATCAACATGTGCATTCTTGACGTTTTACAAGAATTTTTCTAAGTACTTCATAAAAATGTAAAAAGCGCATTCATTTTTAATGTGCCTCAGAGAATCAATATTGGGAAAAATTTGGAAGTTGTTTTAAATTTTTATTCACTGTATTGTAAAAATTTTAGAATATTATTTATTCCAGGTATGTAATTTTTCTTATTTTATCCTCATACATCAATCTTTGCCCTGTTAAATTTCATAAATATTCAGGTTTTATTTATCTACGCCTTTTTTATAAAATGATGTAGCATTTCTGAGAATAGTTTTCTCAATTTATCCCAAGAATTATGTTATTTAACGTTTAGTAAGAATTCCTTTGTTTAATGATAAATACATAAAATTTGAATTCCAGGCAAAATAAATTTGAATGTTAAAACTGACTCGTGCTAATGACTCATTATCATTTCATATTCATTTTTGTAAAAATCAAACGCTATAGAATTGAGAAGAATAAATTAATACTTTTTCATGTTTTATTAGTCTAAAATACCTTTAATTTATAAACCTTTGGTTTTACTTCCTTTCCTAGACTATATACATTTCAACATACGATACAATTAGCTTTTTATCTCTCACAAAAAAGTAGTGAATATAAAAAAATAATAACTTTTTTTAATTGTTAAATTGATGTCACTTTGTTTGCAATAGTTATGTGAAATGGATGAAAAACATGACAAAATGTATTTCTTAAAATAAGGATAAAAAAAAAAAGAATCAATGACTTCAAATAATGAGTTAATATATTGGTGTGTTTTAAATAAAAAATTTCTAATTTTAATGCGAGTGAAAGTATATTAATCAAAATTTGTTGTTTAAATGTAATTTAATTGATAAAAATAACATATATGATTCATTTGTTCAAAATAAATGCATACATGCTCTTAGTTTAGGAAAATTGAACAATAATGATTTAATCAAAATTAAATAGTTACGAACTGAATTGCTTAATTTCTTAATTTTCAGACACATTTGGAAGATTATTTGTAATTTAGATTATTTTTAAATGTCCTTAAAAATATATACATTTGTTTAATTAATCTGGGCAAGATTGGTGTTGCGTAATTAATGAAAAAATTTAAGAATGAAATAATATTTATTTTGATTAAAAAATCTACTTTTTGCACTTAGTATATTGAAAAATATATGAAAAATCACTGCTTGTAAGAATTTGAAATAATAAGTTATTGAAGAAACAGTGCTATAAATTTATTGTATATATACTAATATGAAATTAGAAAATGTTTTTTTTAATGGTAACTTATAAAAAATTTCTTGTCACACAGATAACGGTA
>JAPDSC010118054.1:77757-93964 GCA_026290005.1 Latrodectus geometricus
ATATAGACTTCGATACTAATTTCAGAAATATGAAGAGACACTTGTTAGATAAATGGATAATTTAATCAAAGATATATTTTGATTAAATTATGCGATTATCTAACTAGTGTAAGAAAGGATTTAACTCTGTTCTATTTAATATAAAATAAGCTTTTCATTATACAATTAGAAATGTTTTCGAATAAATGCATATTAAAATTTACATAATGATTCAAAATATTTAATTTGCAGACAAGAATTTCTTAACATATAAAAATATTACATAGTCATTTTTTTAATTATTTTAATTTGCATATTCCGAATTAATGTAAATTTTTTTGCAAAATATCAAGTTCTTACAAAATGTAACAGAAAAGGCCTTATTTACTAGATGTATTATATAATTTTCTCAATTATGGAGTAATAAAAGGCGTAATTAATTTTTATTCAAATGTTTATGATAATTTTTGTCAAAATGTTAATACAACTGCTTTCAAAATGTATATTATATGACAATTTCATCAAATATTTTAATGGATCAGATTAGGAAATTTCGAAATTCACTTCAACAATTTTTTCGTGCTACTATTCGGGAATAAAAGCTTAATATTACATTGATGATTACTATATCCTAAATTGTGAGGATTCGAAAAAGTAAATTTGAATCACTGTTGATGAAAAATCCATTTGAAAGACTAGATTTTACTAATAGTAACAATAGTAATTTACATAAATAAAAGTTATAAGAAAATATGTAGTATGATAAATATTTTTTTTCTATTCATTGATGTGATATAGAAAAATAAACCTATTGCTTCGTATAGAAGCATAAACATATTAAACAAGAAAAGAAAGACTTTATTACCTTTGGTATTTTTCCATTCTCATAAAAATATAATATGATGTCAACCCAGCTTTTAAAATGTTATGCATCATTCGTGTCCGAAGAATAAGTTTCAATGTCATAAAATAATAAAATTAAAGTTCGTAGTGAAAGAAATTATAAATTTTTTAAAAAATATTTAAGCCGAATTCTTGTCAATTTAAACTAACCATAAAGGGAATATTTTGTCTTGTTTTTTTGTTTTGCTTTTGCTTCTGTTCTATTGTCACGGTGCTTATGCATCCATCCAATTTAAGATAGCTTCTCAAACCGATACTTTGGTCTTTACATATGAAATCAATTTATTAACAAAATGAACTTCAACAATATTTATAATTTAAATTTTCAAAGAGTTTCATCCACAGAGACGTATTTGGTGTCCCGTTTTTCTGGTACTTGGAACAATCTAATCAAACTAATCATCAGGTGAAAATGATGCAATGTCTTTATAGTTATTCATTTCTGTTTAAACGACTTGTGGCAACATGTTCAGTGCTAGAATTTATTTGGAATAACTTGAAATCACTGTTATCTCTGTCTCGTAATAATCAATGCTTTCATAAAACCAGATAGCCTGCAAAAAACTTGAATCGTTGAAAGACACAGATAGAAAAAAAGATTTCAGGAAACTTCGGAAGCAATATCGCTAAATATTTTAAAATTTGAATTTTAAACATTAATTAAAAGAGAAAACTTTCATGATTTTGAAACCATTTAAAAACGAGATAAAAAAAAAAAAATATTTAGTCATGATCTAAACCATGACGAAACAAACAACTACTTTATGGTTAAAATTATTCTAAAGAATAAGTTTAATTTTAATATTTCAAATATTTTAAATGTAAAATTCTAAAGTTAAAAATTAAATTGTATAATACCGAAGTAAAAATATATTTTCATAATTAATTGAAGAAAAAAAAGCTTCAATTTTTTCAGGCTCTTGTAATCAATTTACACTACAACTAATTGCATTTAATGTCATATGATATAAGAAAATATTTGCTTTTGAAAATGCTAAAAATGAAAGATAAATCTTCAAAACTTAAATACATTTTACGATATAGAAAAAATTTTCTTAATGATAATATCTGCAATAGATAAGAATTAGTCACTAAAAGGGGAATTATTTGGAATATCATCATAAAATGAGAAATATCCCTGATAATATGCGTTAGTATCGCTTTTAAATGCCAAATACGATTAATAGTTTCCAGGAAACAGTTTCTCATAAATAATATGAATGTATCTGATTATTATGAAAAGTCTGACGTGTGAAAAATGAGAATTGCAATAATTATTCTTCATGTCCTTTATTTTATACAAGTTGGAGTGGAATTTGTTAGAATTAGTATCAAAATTTTGAATCTTGAATCATTTATTTGAAAATGCATGCTTTCATCTTATTCTTTAATTTAACTAAGAAACATTCGTTTTTGAAGGGAGCAACTTTTGACTGTTCTGAGAAAACGTAAATCAGATTTAAAATCTCGAGCATCCAGATTATACCTTTGATAAATCTCATTAGTTTTAGAAAAATGTCATTGCTTTTACAAATTTTAATGCATGTTAACATATGATTACAAATAGTTTGAAATAATTTAAAAAGTGTTTATATTGAAAAAAAATAAATAAGAATCTGAAATAATAAGAATAAAAAAATAAATAAAAATCTGAAAGTGTTTAATTGCTTTATCTTTTTCAAATTAATATTATAAATGAAATTTTAAAAATAATTGCTTTGCTATATAAAATATTTCCTTATATTGGAATAAAAAATTATGTATTAAATCTAACTTATATGACAACAATTTTTAAGCATCCAAAAATGTTTTGATTTTCACAAAAAATATTTTCAGCAATTTTTTTTTCTGTAATTTCTCCTTTTATTTTTATCTACGTTATTCCAAATTTTTCTTTCTTATTAAATTGCTAAAAATATTTTTTGAAACGCTCAATAATTTAATATCGTGGTAAATCATAAATAAAATTATATCAAATCTCTTGGGTTATACTATGTACTCAATACTCAAGGGATCTTTAAGAGAAAAACATTAAAAAACTAAAATAATTCTTTTGAATCAAAACACCGAGAATGTATATACAATGGTTATAGCAATATAATGTATTAAGTTATAAAAATAGGTATTTTTTTAAGTAATTGTACGCATTAAATACCTATAAAGTTAATGTTTCAATGGTAACTGTTGGAGGAATACTGCTGAAAAATGCGTAAATTGAATGATAATTATTTTAAGATATTAATAATTCCACTTTTCATGCTTTTTTTTTAAATGGCAAAATATAAAGTTTATTCAAACAAAGGGATCTACTTTCTTTAGTAAAATATTTATAATTACTTGTTGTACTAAAGTTGTCTATTAAAATATATTTAAGCTATAAAACAGTGTATAGTTAGTACGCAGTTTGTTGGAAGAATTATTTCTGAAAGAACATCAGTTATTTAATCAATTAAACATGTATGGGAACATCTTTCAAATACTCTCAACGGAGATAAAATATATCAGTCGAATATTTCTGCATGAGAAGAGTTATATCTTTATCTTTAAAAGTAAGACAGTATCATTTCAATTAGTTAAGCAAAAAATTTTCTCTTTTACAATTTACACTGCGTTAAGCAAATAACTGATGTGAATCTAATTAGCTAAAATAGAATAGAGGTTCTTATAATAAAATTCCTTTAAATGAACACACTTTTTATTGACCTGAAACTTATATCAAAATATGCTTGAAGAATCAAATAGAGTAAAATTTTACAATAGTTGAATAAATCTATGTTTGATATTTATAATATATATATATATATATATATATATATATATATATATATATATATATATATATATATATATATTGTATTTGTATTTTATATTATATTTGTATTTTATGAACAAATATATCAAAATATAATCAATGTTTGTATTTGTGTAACGTTCTACATTACACTAAATGATTTATGCTTGAGATGAAAAATTCAAATTCATGTTTATTTCTTTTATTATATTTATTAAATATGATGAAATTTTCTTTATTTAACTTATAGCTAGTATATTGCCGTAATTATTTAAATTTGTTTTATAAATTAACATTTTCTTTGATAGTAATTATGCCTAAACTCAAATGTCTAACCACAGAAAGAATTATATTTTTATTAAAAATAGTTGTATTCAAATTCTAATCTGTATTCAAATTCAAATTTTAGTTTAACAATATTTGACCTAAATAAATGGTTATATTTATTTAACTATGTTATACAATCTGTGTGATTTTTTTTTATTATAAACAAGCTGCTGATTTGAAGAATTGATTTTAATAAAAAGTTTATTTTACTTTTTGAATAGTATTTATTGTACACAGTTTATAAGAAAAGCTGTTGAATTTATCAAAATAGTTATATGTAAAATTAATAAAGTTACCATATTAAATGGTGCATAATTTTTCTGCTTAAATAATAATCATTGCTTCGTTAAAAAATAGGCTTAATACAATGAATGAAATTCATTGCTTTTTATTAAGTTACAAACATTTCAGCTCAATGACATTATCTTTAAAGTTTACTAAATGAAACATAATTATTTTTAAGGATCTAAATATAAATAATGTGTTTAAAATTTTATTTAATATAAAATTTAAATTCAAGTATTAACTTGAAGTTTGGTAAAGAAGTAAATAACAGAAATTTAAATATCATGTTGTAAAATTAGAAATTAACGAAAAGTTTATTTGTATGAAAATTCCTGATATATTATTTAAGAAATAAAGAAACGCATTGAAATATAAAAACTAAACTTGTAAAAAAAATTTAAAATATTAAAAATCATGAATAACCAAGAATATCTCTATTAGCATAATCTATTGGGCATATGAAATTGAAACTTCATACCATTAATGACCCATTTATAAACATATTTGCAATAATTAAAAAAAAGGTTCAGAAAAGTTCATAAAAGTGCCGCTATGAATAAAGTATTGATAAGAATAAATTCAGCAGAAATTAAATTATTTGCAATTATAAAAAAATGCTTAGATGACCCTTATCGTTTGTTAAAAATATCATTAAATAGTAACTGAATATATCTAACAGGTATGAAATTTCTTAAATGCATACCATAAAACATATTATAGTTTAATTTTAATATTAATGGTAGAAAATGCTATAGAGATGTGCATTTAAAAAGCTGTACTCTTTTATGTAATAATGCACGATGATAATGTTGTATTCAGATTTTCTTTGGAAAAAAAATAATTATTACATAAAATGCTTCATTTTTATGGGGAGAAGAAAATTTATAAATATTTAAAATAAAATATTTGAGGATTTTCTGAAACACAAAAAGCAGTTCCTTTTCAATTTTCATTCAGTACAGGAAAATTTTAAATAAAATTATACGATTTTTGAGATGAATGAAATTCAATTTTTTTATTCTAAAATATTTATATACCAATTAATAATTAATAGTTTTTATAAGTATAAATTATTTTATTATTTTTTTATATTTTAAGTATTGAAATTTCGTTTAATTTTATTTTTATTTTTGGAATATTATACAAAAAATTAATTAATAAATTTCTCTGTAATTTATGCCATAACATTACAGCAACAATTGCAAGATTTGAAGTAGATGTATTATTGTAATTATTTTATTTGCAATTATACATAAGATGTGATTTAGTTTAATAAAATATAAGAAATAACAACATTTTAATAATGTCTTTAAGAGGAAGAATCTTATAGAAATGTTTTGTCATTAAGTTCTCAAAAAGATTAGAGTTTGAATTTTTTAATTTTAAAGCATATAATTGTATTTATTGCAAAGATTTTTAAAATATTTTGCTGCTTAAAATCTTAGAGTAGTTAATAAAATCTTTTGTGAAAAATGTGTTATGGTTAGTTAAAGTGGCATTATATGTATATGATATAAAACCAAAACTATGTTCTTTTTATTAGACAAGATATCAAATCATAATTATCAACTGTTTTTAACAGTGAACTCTAGTACAATCATCTCTGCTTCTTATTCTCGTTTACTCTATTTTTCGTAAATTAAATATGCATTGAGTAGGGAAAACAGCTTCATTTTTAGCAAAATGTTTCAAATTTACTTATTCAAAATACATGTTATTTATTTTCTACAAGAACATATTGAGTGTCTTATAGAATTCTTCTTGTATGGTATTTTTGGTTGTATATGGTAATTGAAAAATGTTAATGATTTAAAGGTATACACTGTTATGTCATATCTTACTTACAACGAGTGTTACTTGTAAACAAGTGCGTTTTCGAGAAAATTGTATTCAATTTACAACTGTCTCCTTTAGTTCTTAAGCAGAAAGTTCTGAAAATGTTGAAATATTTTTATTTGTATGATATTTTAAATGCATTTTATAAAAAGTAACAATTCACTTGCATTTTTAATTGAGAAACCACAAGTTATTTTCTAAAATTTTTAATTTAGAAAACTATTTAAATTCATAAATGTTTAATTTAGGTATAAATTTGTAATCTGACACTTTTAAATGTTAAAGAATATTAATACTTCTTGTAAAAATCCTGTTTCAATTACTTATAAAGAAGCTATTTTTAATTATATAAAAGTTTTTAATTAATTAACTTTGATTTGCTTAAGATATTTTCAGACAGAATAAATATCTTCCTCCAAAATTTACCACTTCCTCATATTTTTGACCTAAAGTTCTTCTATCTATTTGTTAAGATCATTCATATTATTATCATCGTCATTAAAATCAATTATATTAAAATTTCTTCAGATTAAAATGTATGGGAACAATACTATTTTTATATTTTTGGAGAATTTTGATTGAACGAATGCTAGTGCTTTCTGAAGTAATTTAGAAGTTTTCATAAAGTTTTCTATAAAGCTCAATTCTGAGTATTAATAAATAATTACCATTCTTAATTCCATGGTAAATAATTAGGCAAATTAGTTTCGTAAGAAATTTGTAGATTTGCTAATTACTCAGAGAATTTGTAATTGACTTTTGAAAATTATTTTTTTACACATAAATAAAATAATCTTTTTACGCATAAATAAAGACCATGGAAAAAAATCAAGATTTGAAACACTTTGGGCTTTATAATTCAAACTGATAGCATTTTTTGAAAAGTTCTTATCCTATATTTAAACTGATGTTATTTAAAAACATTGTCCTCTATTATCAGTTATGAATTGAATATTTTGTTTCTCTCTTAATATAATAATCTTAAAAATTTCATATCATTATATTTTTAAAACATAAGAATCGTAAAATCATTTTTTTTTATCTTTAAAAATTTATTATTCATGATTTTAGTAAATCCCTTCATTTCTTACAGGATCAAAATTTATGACACAATATTGAAAATATATTAAAAAAACATGAATATAAAATTTTATATTATTGAGTATTATTATCTGTAATTAAAAAGAAATTTTCATTAAGGAAAATGCATTTTTTTAATTGATATGATATAGCCAAGAAGGAATATGTTTACTAACCGATTAACTCCTGCAGTTTTTTCTGAATCTTAATCGGGTGAAAGAATTAAAAATCATTATCAGGATTCCAATTATAAATTGCTTAATCTTGCACAGTCTCAAATTTTCAAATTTCAAAACATTAATAAGATTTTGTAATTTTTTTTTATTTTTACCGATACCAAACATATACATTCCTTATTGTCTTAAGGTATTTCCCTAAGATTCCAAGAATGTTTTCAATAAATAAAAAAATTATGTAACTATTAAAAAAATGTTTATTTTTATTAAAAACATTTTACCATGAAAGTGGTGGTTAATTCTATTGAATTTAAAGTATTTAGTTTGGAGAAGCAATTTTTTTATAATTTTAAAATTTTATGAACATAATATAATTGATTAAACTTTGCACATTGGAACATAAAATTATTTTTTATTTATATTTAAAAGATATATTAATAGCAGTATCAAATATAAATAAAACTAATTTAAAAAATGTTATTACATTTTATATATAAAAATGTTATTATGTGTTTTAACATTTTTTATGTGAATTTAAGTAATTTACTTACAATTTTAGATATTTATTTATATTTCTTTAATATATTTCATTCCTTAGCGCATCTCAAATTGTGCCAAAAATAAATATTATTAAAATATAAAAACAATATTCTCATGAAGAATAACAAAACTCAGTTAAATATAAATGAAAACAATATTTCTAACACAAAAATAACAATGAATGTTTCTCTAGGGTAGCCGAATTCTTCCTTAGATCTGGTAGTAACTTTGGATTAAAAAGTACACCGCACACAAATGATACTTCTAAATTATTTTTAGAAACTAATCAAGATACTGAATCAGAAAGCCTTTTATTCTCAAGAGTGGTCTCACAAAGATACGTGCAACTATTAGAAAGAGAATTTACTTGATTCTAATAATTTAATTGTAAATCTACAAGGCAATACAAGAAGATTTCCCGTTTGATGATGTTTCTTTGTTTACACATTTAGGAAACTCTTTGTAAGATTTAGAAATATGGCCTACCTTTGAAAAGCAAATTGTTAAAACAATCTATTAAAATCCAAATGAATTCGAATTTACAATATTATTTCAAACTTCTTTTTCATTGCATTTGAAAACACAATAATTGATCGGAATTTCAGTTATATGAAACAAATTGTGAATATGATTTATTTTCACAGAAAATTAAATGCTGAAATTTTTGCCGTTTAAAGTGTATTTCATTTTGATTGCAAAAAAATTTCAAGATTATGAATTTATTTTAAGTGTAAAATCTGGAACTATTTTTAAACATAATGTTATTGGAATTTAAATATAAAAGTTGTATGATATGTCATAAAGTGATTTGACATGAATGATAAGATTATATAAAATTATGACTTTTTTCTACATTACAATCAATAAACATACATATATAAATGTAGAGGAGCATACATGAACAAATATCATTTCCATATGTTATTACATAATGCAATATGGAACTATATGAAGTATATAGATAAATATCGTTTTATTGTTTCATATATATATATTAATAAAATTGTAGTTTTTATTTGAAATAATTATCATAATTCCAACAAGTAAAAATATCTATTTTGATAAACTAAACTGTCTAAGAGTTTTTTTTATTAAAATAAAACTATATTTTTTGAGTCATAGAGAACAATAGTTCTTAGGCAGACTTATGAAAAAATTCTGTTGTTTATTATGAATATTAAATCCTACAAAATTAAAGCATGATAGAACAGAATCAGCATAGTATAAAGTATTTGCAGATATTAATAAAAATGAAATAATAAGATATCCATTATTGACTAATATTTTAATATTTATGAATTGTTTTTATGTTAAAGGGAAATTTTAATGTTTACTATTTTCTGACATAAAATATCTGTGACTAATATAATAGATACAATTTTGATAGTTTTACTTCATCAGTATGCAAAATATGGAATGTTGATTAGTGAAAATATACTGATTATATTGATAATAGAAATATCTTAAAGATATAAAAATTATTTATTAATATGGCATAGAACCGTCTTTGGCATTCATTATTGAATAACGTTGCCAATAAATCGATACATTGAAGTGTTCAAAATGCTTAGAAGAATATCGTATTTTTCTTGATGTAAAATTTGTTAAAAATCTAAGAGAGATCTCGAGGAGGATATCAATTAAGTATTGAATGCTCTAGAATGGATAATAATAGTTCAATTATATTAAAGTAAATTCCTGGTTTTATCCTCATGTTCATCAAACTATTAAAATAAGGAATGCAAGGATAAGTGCATTAGGATCCTGTGAAATGCAGGAGAAAAAGTTTGCATCATAAGGTGGACCTGTCAGCTAAATGTTTTTCTATGCTTCTCCTCAGTAAGCATTAATTTTAGGACAACGATTTATCCAGAAGAAACCACGACACATCTAGAACACAGTAAAATAAATATATGCTTGTACAAATTGTTTCATATGTGAGCGGCCCAGTTGTTGAAAAATGTGTGTAAAAGAATTTATTAAAATATATTACTTTCTTCCACTTACAAGCGACCAGGTTTTATGAGTCTTTCACCTCTTTACACGACGTTTGCATTAACATATATGGCATGTAGCTGGAAATTTGCTGCTTTTCAGTAACTGCTCTGTTTATGAATGTACATTCTAAATGTTATCACTGACTCTGGAGAATCCATATATGATTGAGATTTGCGTTTACTTTCACTTTATTTGAATTATTTTGCTTTGCCAAACCTGTCTTTCCTGTCGGTCTGTACATTCATTAATGTATAATCCTTATCTATAGAATCATCTAGAAACTGGTAAATTTAGTTCCTACGCGTATCAACTGGATGAACAATTCGGTTTCTTTCAATAACTGAAAGATCCGACGTTTTGCTCATTTAAAAAAAAAAATACAAAATAACCCCATGCTACTAGAATATATAAATTTTCATTTTCTGATTACATCTAAGTCTACGTATAACTTAATTAATATCAACTACTGTAAATGTTAACTGAATTTATATATATTACTGTAAGTAATTACTGAACTAGTAAATGGTTATTCAGCATATGGAAAATGTCCTTTTTTTGGTAACCCGGTATAATTCAGAAATTATTTGAAGTTCAGGCTTACATTCAATTTGTATCAACAACTAAAATAGAATTGGTTGGAAAAGAAACACTATTTCTGAAGGTTTTCATTTCTTAAAAAATAAAATTCTATCTTTTAAATTGAAGTGTATAAGTTGTAATTTTTTCAAAAATTGTATTTCTTTTCTTCCTTTCGGCAATAAAATGGCTGAAATTTTTAAGAAACATTGTTGATTAAATTAATTTGGATCTAGCAGTTTAAAAAAAAGTTTGATTTAATACAAATTCTTTTTAAAAAATCTTTCAGTTTAGAATACTGATGTGCAGATTTTTATCTCATAAACAGAGATATATTTTATAATTGGCTTAATATTTTATTTATTATACTATTCATTTACATTTTTATCTATTTTCCAAGTAGTTTTTTTTAATTAAAATATGCTAAGTAAATAAAAAATGTCATTTTATTTAATTAATTTTACTTAGCACCAACCGGCATATTTTTATTTACTTTTCCCCTTATTATCCATTCATCTTTATCATACATTGTATTAACTTTAAAACATAAATTTATAACCAAAAATATCCTCTTTCAAATTGCTCATAATTTGAATTTGCATTTGAAATCATTTGAATCATTTGATTTCGCAAAATATTAAAAACTTCAAAATTCATTGCTGAATTATCAATTTATTTAAAAATTTTTTTCTACAAATAAACAATTGAAAGATTTATTGTAAAACTTGTTAAAATAACTTTATAAGTTATATGATGTAAAAATATTACGGTATTTAAAATAGAAAATTTACATGAAATAAGAATTGTACGCAATTTATGAAGTAAAAAATAGCAGTTTTATAATTTGAGGTGAAAGAAGAAATAAGTAAAATAGTATTCACATTAAAGAAAAGATAATAAAAAATTAAACAAGTTTTTAAAATGTGCTTTTACTTTTAATAATGTAAGATATAGGGTAATGTGTTCAAAAACAGTGTTCTTTAAATTGGCTGTTAAAAAGTTTTAAAAATGTATTAATAGTTAAAAGTTAAAAATTTAGACTTATCATATTCTCGTGTATTTTGGTAGAATGGAAAAGTATTTTTCTAATTTATAACTTAATTGCAATATGATTCTATTTAAAATTGCTTTTTGATTTCAAAGTTTTTCTAAATTTTTTCCCGTACTTTATTTGTATTATTTTTAATTACATATTACTTATTTTCTTTTCTTACAAATTCTTTTTAATTGTTAACAGAACACTTTTATTGAGTCTTCAAATCAATAAATACGGAATTTCCTTCACATTACTTATACTTTATGTATCTTTCTATAATATGTTTATATTAATAAGAAAATTTTAAGACATTGTTTCTTGTTTTTAACTTTTTTAGTATGTTTTCTTTATTTTAAAACACTATTGATTAAATATGAAACAATTTTCAAAATTGTGTTGTTTTCAATGAAAAGGTACGAATGACTAGCATGAAATAAAGTTATATTTACATAATATAAAACTGCATTTACGTTGATTTTAAGATAATTAATTAATTATTTTTTATCAAATAGCAAAAGAGTATATTTTCATTATTGAAAAAAATTTTTGAGATTAAAATAATATGTAATATTGACTTTAGGAATTGTATGCTAATTTCTAAAATTCAAATGAGAAAACAAAATACCAAACTATGTTGAGAAAATTTATTTTAAATTATTATGTAGTTTGGATGAAAAGCTAACATAAAGGCTACAATATAAATATTGTTTGAAATTAAATTCTAAAAATTATATTATTTCAGTTTTATGAGCCAAGTTATTTATTATTGTTAATCATAAGCGTCGATTCTTAAATGCATTTATGCCTCTCTTATTAAATGACAATGACAAATACTTATGAGAAAAGAAAAGGTTTTTCTTTCTACGAAGGTAATTTAGAAACGAATACTTTTATAGTTTGTTATTTTCAATATACTTTTCTAATATTTTAATGTTTAATTAATAAAAAATTTTGAAATTTATCAAATATTTATAGATATATTATTTCACTGGCTTCGATAAAATTTAAATGAAAATATTATCTAATGCAGTAATATCTGATCAAATTGTAATAATTGAAACAAATTGGGAGCATTCAAGAGAATAAAAAAAATTTTAGTTCAATTATGAACAATTTTTTATTATGTTTACAAAGAGAGTATAGTCATTTCAATTTTGCTTTAAAATTTATATTTCTGTTCTATTTTATTTTGCTAAACAAAATTAAATCTAAATTAAAAAAAAAAATTAATAGATAGTAAATATTGAATTAGAAAATACAATGTGTAAAGTTTTAACAAACATAATGAAATTTTTTATGTTATGATTTAATATTACATTTATATTATTTTTTTTTTATTCTGAACTATGAATTTAATAGAAATTTAACTGATGAAATGTTCTTTTTCACAATATTCAATTTAAAGTTAGTAAAAAAATGATTGTAATCCTATTAATAAAGAATGTAAAGAATTATTTAAATAATTTAAATTTAAAATCAAACAGAAATTTGCAACTTAATTGCATTGACATAAATAGTTGCCAACATTTGCGTAAAAGTTTGAAAGATTTTTTTAACCATTAACATCAATTTTAAAAACATTAAGCAAAAATGACTGCAAAAGTGATAAAAACGTTAAATGTGACTTAATAAAGCTATAACATGCAACTAGTCCAATGCTTTCTAAATTGTCATATAATATAATGAGCTTAGGGATGAATGAGAGAAATGTATTTAAATATATCGCTTGTGAAAATAACTAATGATATTAAGATATAAAAAACATTTTAAATAAATTAGCCATATTATCATCTACAAAGAAAATTCACTTCATGGAATGCATTTGCAGTTATAAATATTAACTTATTCATTAAAGAAACAACAAGTTCAAAGAAAAGTTTAATTACTTTTCCTTCAAAATTAACAGTTCTTTGAAGATTCGTATTAATGAAGCTAAATTAAGCAAAGTGTCGAGAGCTCAAAAGTACTTTTTAATCACCGTAAATTCGTCATCTTAACTATAACAAGTCATAATAAAGTTATGAAAATTTATGAGTAATTAACAAAAGTTTAAATTTTCTTATTTTTAGAGTAAATTTGTTCTTCCTTTTTTCAGACAGTTAATGTTTTTCAAAAATCTGTAGTACTCTACCAAATGAGGCAAAATAAGTTAGTACGTAGGAAGATATTTGCATTGCATATGCAACTAGTTTTCTATAAAATATTTAAATCATATTTTTATAATTCTAATTCTTAAATCCTATTTAAATGCGAATTTATTAAATTAAATTTATGTAATAGTATATGATAATTTTTTTCACTTATGCACATGAAATGCATTAGATTCATAACAATATATGTAATGTTTCATTAAATAGCTAATTTTTTAAATTATTTAATTTTTGTTTATCAAATCCTGTAAAAGTTTTAAATGGCAAGTAGTCTGATCTTTAGTTCAACTTCTCTTATATTTAATTCTCACGCCCAGCTTGTTTGTCTGAATCGAAAACTACTTTAGATTGTTAGCAATGCTAAAATTAGTTCTATGTGTAAAAAGTAATTTTGTGTACTGAAAAAATTAACTAAATAACAAATCCTCATCTGCTAAAATATGTGTTGCAAGTCATAGCTAAATATTTTATGTTTAAGGAAAATCTGTTAAATTTAGATGTAAAAAGAAGTTTTGTTATAATGTTAGAAAACCATAATGTTCATTAATTATACTATTTTAAATATGCAGAGATTAGTTGAGAAGTGTTATCAGTATCTATTTTGAGCTATACTACATGTGATATAAAATTCTTAAGAACATTTGAGTCTATTCCAATCATTTTTATTCATATAAAGCTTACAGCCTTAAGCTTACCAATACAATAAGAATTTTGAATTCAGCATTTAGCATTTTAAAATCCTAATTAAAAATATTTTGGTAAATTATATTAACTAAGATTTCCAGTCTTTTGTTTACTAAAGCTTGAAATTAAACAAAAATTGTTGCTACTGATGTAATTCTTTTTTTCTAGCTATAACATCAATTAGATTATTCAAAATTGCTATTAAGTTTAGTTTACAGTTACAAAAAATCAACAGATTTATCACTCTAAACACTTTATATTATTTAGAAAAATTCTATATAAGATTTTTAAATTAAGAAATTTTTGTTCATAAAATTACGTTTATTTTGCATTATTTAATTTTAAAATCAATCTGAATGAATGTGATTAAAACTTAAAAGTAAAGTGTTTTGAAATATTTTCAGCAAGCAGCTAAATTTTCACAAACATATAATGCTTATATTTTTAAGGTTACATCATAGTTTTGAGTAAAATTTGAAATCAGGATTATTAGATATTATTAAAAATACGATTCACTTAAACTGCACTATATTTTAAAGTTTAAACAAAATGTACATTGCTTAAATATTTTTAATTGTGATTTCTTTTCTGTGATGAATTTACGGAAATGTTTATCCATATAATATTAGTTATAATTTAAAACTACTTCAAAATGTTTATTATTATTTTTATTTTTCATAATGCTCTCTTATTTTTAAACTCGATGAAATATATAAAACAATTTTATTTATTTATTACTTTAAATACTTATTATGCTACAAATAAAAATAAAAATATCTTTGGAAACAGAACACCTAAAAATTAGTAAAAAATTTGTATTCAATATCAAAAATGTAAGAAATATAGTCTTAATTTCTTGAAAATTTTTATTCAACATTGTATAAAATAAGTTTTGGTTACAATTTCATGAACGAAGATCCTACCAAATGTCAATGTTCAATGTTGTATAATGAATTCACAAAATCATATGAAAAATGTTTATATATTAGTAATGTAAATCATATTATTAATCATGCTATATTTATCACAGAAAATTTTATAATATTTCGGGAATTTTAATGATTAAAATGTAATTAAATATAATGCTGTTTTTATCTTAAATTAATGTATGATGAGATTTAAAACATATCATTTTAAAAAATTTGAATAAATTTGTCTTAAATTGTTTAGCCACAATTATTTTAATATTTATATTTAATATTAATATTAATTTATTTAGGGTATAATACTGAATAAATAAACTGTTTTATATTTATGTATCATAATTGATATTACGATATTGTAACTGTTTGTAAAATATAACATGTGATTGAAAAATGCAGCCTCTGCAAACACAAGTAAAGCAAAAATTTTAATTGCATTGAAATTTCATAGTAAAAATGTACGGATAAAACACGTTTTTTTATTTTAAAACAAATGTTTCTTAGATTTGTGAATCACTTTTTATATCAAAAACTGTCTCCAATGCCTTATTGTAAAGAGATACTTTTTTTTAAAAAACAAAGCACAAATTACATTAGAATTACAATATCTTTCAGTCTGCTTCTTTTTATTTTGATCTTTAATACATTTTAAAGAGCTGATTCTTGCGAATTCAGTATTTTTTGAAAAAAATTAAGAAAAGAAATATAAGGGTTTATAACTTTGCAATACTTTTCCTTGCTATGAATCATTCATCTTCTGGAATGAAATCTTTTCTTTACAAATAAAAGTTTTTCTTCTGAGATCAATAAAATAATAAAGTAGAATAGTGTATATAGAAAATTATATCATGAAAAATAAACTATTTTATAGTTAATATATATATATATATATATATATATATATATATATATATATTAACTAC
>JAPDSC010118054.1:94064-111019 GCA_026290005.1 Latrodectus geometricus
AACTTTACTTGTTCTATTAGATAAAGTACAAATTTATTAATAGCATATTCTTGTTATTGAACAATAGAAAAAAAATATCAATAGAACTGTCATTAAGAGAAGAACATGCTCTTATGCATGAATTGCATTTGATAATCTTTTCTCTTTTTAAATTAATTTAAATTCTTAAAAATAAATAAATAAAATGTTGATTTTACTGATAATAATGAGTGATATACGTCATCTAAATGTTTGTTAATTTTTTCTGCAATTCAATGACTGTTCTGAATTACTACTAAAATATTCACACCCAAGACTACCAAAACAATGAAATAGAAGCAATATATGCTAATTATTAAGTGCTAATATCAAATTTACACAGGATGATATTAAGATCTTCGTATCTAACTCAAGTTTATTTAAATTCATTGTAAAATGACCAAGGGATTTATTGCAAAATAATAATTTTTTCGATGCGTCATCGTCAAGTAATTTCCTAATAAAAGATGGTTTGTTATGATAGATGGTTTTAATTATCTTATATCTTTGTTATAAATCAGTTAAAACTGTTAAGAATTAAGGATTTTAATTGAGTATAATTCTTGAATGCACCAATTATATTGCAATCTATTAAAGTTCTTATATAAGTATAAAATTGCAAACTGAAATTTAAAAATAAAATCAACCCGCCTGTTCTGTTGATTATTATTAGTGCATTGTAAGTGCTTTATTTTGCTTATGGGGTATCTACATTGGTTATATTTTGCACATATTTTAAAAATAAATAATATTAATTTAAGTTAGTCTTATACTTCAATACTGAACTTCCACTAAAACAAATTCAGAAAAAATAATTAGTTATGATAAAATTCTTCAGGAAAATCGCAAAAAATGTTCTGTGTTTAAAAAGGAAAGGCATTAAAGTTTGACGTTTATTCAGTGAAAAGCTTTCAAATTTTTATTTTAAATTTTTATGAAAAATGTAATGTATTTCATTGAAAAAACCTTATTTTTTATCCTTTTTTTAAGTATTTCGTAAGTGAATTTCGATAAATTAAGATTTTATTGAAAAATGGATTCATTCACTTGGGAATTGTAAGGAAATGGCTCTTCCTTAAAATGAATAAATAAATGACAGAGATATAAAATTGTTTCATAAAACAACTTTAGTTTGTTATTTTTAATCGTAAATAATTAAAGGAAGTAATATAACATTTTATTTCCTTTAATTATTTACCCAATAGATGTATTGGTTTTTATGTGTACATCAATATCAAAATGATTGACGGATAAATAAAACATATTCTATTATATTCTTACTTCTTTAAAAATATAAATAAGTCACTAGTATTCATATTTAGTGATTTATGTATAAAAAAACAACAAGCATTAGAAACCCCTCGAAATTTCTATTTCTATTTTTTAATGTTGATAGAATTCTTTTACTTTTTGGATCATGTTTGATATTGTGCAACCGTAAATTAATTAAAGAATGCCACATAAAGAATATTTTCATTACAAGAATTATTTATACAAATTATTACATTTTTGTAAGGAAAATCACTTAAAGTTTTTCAAAGAAACACCCTGGGACTCAAAACAGTTGTTGTCAATAGAATTAATCTTTCTAGAGACGTACATTAAATTGCTGGAGTAAAAATGCTTCCTTTAAAATCACTGGTTTCTATAGAGTAATTTTATGGAAACCAGTCATGCGAAAAATTTGGGTTGAAAATTGGGCTTTTTTCTAAAAACTGGGTAGAGTGATTTTGGGAAACTTGTAAAATGATTATTGAGAAATTTTTATATTTTATATATGTTGAATCTAATAATAAATAAATAAAAGTTTTAATTTTATTAAAGAAAGGAGAATAAATCCTTAATATAAATTATATGAATTAATAATGAAATACAATTTTTTTTAAAGTTTAGTAATAAAATTTAAAATATTTAAACAAAATCATAAAACACAGTATTGTTTAAGTTTAATTTTCCAATATCAAACATCATAAATAATTAATAAAAATTATAATTTAAGATCTGTGTATTAATTCAAGTTTAAACTATAAAGAATTTTTTTAAGGCATACATTATGTAAATTTAATTTTAAGTGAGGTTCATAACTGTCCATATTTTAAGTTAGAAATAGATGAATCATGACAATAAATAGCCTTTATTACATTATGTGTATCAATCAAATATTTTTGTATAGTTGTTGTATTGTATGAAATATTTCTGTGAAAATTTTAATATATTATTAAATTCAATATCTTGATATTTAAATTTCAAATACTATCAGTAATTAATTTTCTTTTGCATTGTTGTATTTCTGAAAAAATATTAATTAAAGCATTCATTACATGTATACCTATTTGAATAGGTCATAGAACGTTTCAACTAAGAAAGTATTAGATAAATTATAGATAAAAAAGACCATAAAAAATAGATTATGTAACAATGGAAAATTTTTAAAAGTAAATCTATTGTGTCTTTTCTATTTCTCAGCTTAAGGAAAAGTTTCCTCAATTTATTTCTCCTATATGAAAAAGTTTAGAAGCCTTTCTCGAAGAAAGTTTTGTAAAAATGGGAAGATTTGATATTTTTCAAAACTCATATTTTAAAATGTATTTCAATCAAAAGAAAGATAAATAAAAATTTCAAACGTTTTAATAAAAATTAAAATTATATTTCAAAGTTGTCAAGGGGAAGCATGCAAATAAAGTTTTTTAATAGTTTAATGGTTTGTCTAATTTTGTTTGTATATGTATGGGCGTGTGTGAGTAAGTTTGTGATTATAATTTCATTATTTATTTGTTGTTTTTTTATATTCGAGTAAGTAAATTTGTTTTGTAATACATTTAAGGTTGCAATTTAAACATCCAATGTACTATAATTATAGTTGAGATAGATTTGTAAAGAGAAATATTTCCAATCGGTCCCAGTCGAATGTAACAACTCATGAGGTATCGCTCTTTGAGCATTTTTGCGTGGGCCTCCTGAACAAAAGTAAGCTTATAAGGCAAACAAATCAAACCAAATCTATTAAATCATCCATACTTTCATATTAATGCATAGATACAGAATAATATTTTGAATTTTAGCATATCTTTTTGTATTTTTTACAAACGTTTAACATTTTTGAGACTCTTGACTTAAAATTTTATAAATAATTCATGTAACTTATGTTTAGTTTTTACATACTGTCTTAGCAATTTTCTAGTTAGTAATATGATTTCTTCAAACAAATCTTAATAATGTAGAGCATTAATTAATAATTTGAAACTATTGATATGTTGAAATCTAAGACATATTCAATTAGACGATTTCTTTGACATTTCACTTTATTAAACAAAAAATAACAGCAATTCTCAAAATGAAATTTGTTAAATAATTATTGTTAAAAGAAGTTGAACTTTCGTTTCATTTTTTCTGCTTATTTAATTACAATTTACAAACGTATTTAATCAGAAATATGTTTAAAATAGTCATATTAAGAAAGTCAAGGTTAAAAACATTTGATTAAAATTATCCATAGGTTAATGTCATATTTAATATATTTAAATCATACAAAAATATGTAGTATTAGTAAACATAGAAATGTATCATGAGAATTTCATCAGTGCCAATCATCAAATGAGGATACATAATTTAATTGCTGATTACTGTTTAAGATATTAAGATTGAAAAGGGTAATCAATATCCATTTTTCTAAGGTCACAGTCTTTCATTTTTGACTGTTATGTATTTTAAGAGTTATCCATATTCTGAAAAGCATAAAGTTAAAAATGATTAACCATTTTCAGTCAAATAAATAATGAACTTAGCAAAATTAAGATTGAAATTGGAATAACCATAATTATAACCTTTTTAACTATATGTGCAAGTTTTGTTGTTCAAGAATATTTTACATAAGATTACAGATTTTCTGTGTGAAAAAGATTAAAAGCCTATAATGTTTCTAAGTGGAACGGAAATATCAAATTATTAATAATAAATGAATATTTTATCCATTTAAATAATTCTATTTGATATTTTCAGTAGGCCAAATAATTAAATTAAACAATAATTTTAAAAGAGAAAAATTATTTAATAGGAAACAAGCAGTTTAAATATAATATGGTTAAATGAAACTATGGGATGAAATAAGAAGCAAAACATTTTAGGAAGGTTATTCTTTAGATTTACGATGTTGAATACAATGAAATGCAACTATAGTCAATGAGATCAAGATTTCCGAATAGCAAAATTCAAATTAAGATGCAAAAATGAAACATAAATACCATTTGTAATTTGAGATTCTTCATTTGGGCAAAAAATAAACTATTTAGGTACTGCAAGAAAAATAACAGTTAGATTATTGTACTCTAGATGAAATTTTTGCTTATTAAAAGCAACAATATATTTTTAGAATTTATAACTTTATAATAATCTTGGAATTCAATTGAAAATAAATTAAAAAGTACATTCATTAATATTGATATTGATTTATGGAAGCTTAAATCTTTACTTTTATAAATTTTACCTATTATAAAATTATTATTAATAAATTTTATATGTAAAACTGTGTTTAAACTTTATTGTGTGTGTGATAAGCTATAGCATAAAATTAATCAACTTATGTCAAGATGTCATGAGCTGAAGCGATTAATTTAAAAGTAATGTAAGTCGTAATTCTTGATCATTTATTACAATTCAGATGCCTTCCATTCCTAATTCAGTCGAGATCACTTATCCTTTATAACGAGGAATCTTTCATTATCCAAATAATTCATTTATCAAATTTAACTCTTTTAAATCTTCAACTAAAATTCTGAAACTTTGACAATTCTTCGTAATCATCTTGACATTAGCATCCCGCTTAGTAATACAAAATTCCTAATGTTTGCGATCAGATTGTGACTACTATTATTTAATCTTTGAACATTTTAAAGGATGAATGTTCCCTGGATTCAGGCAAAATAGTGATTTTTACTAGAGTGTTTAGTTAGATTGTGCACTTTTGACCTATTCAAAATTATTTGTTTACTATGTCTTCAAATTTATAATTATTTGAACTTCAGAAAAATGGAATTTATATATTTATACGTATGTTTAAATTAAATAATACAAAAAGTTGAAAAATTAGTTTTTAATAATAAGAATTCAGTATACCTAAATAAGATAAACTTGCGTACTTGAAAAATAATTTATTCAGTTAATTAATAATTTCTTATTTAAAGAATAATTTTCTCCTACATATACATTCAATGTTATATTATCTATCTTTTATCTGCATATTAAGTTTTCATAAATATTTAAATAAATGAAATACTTTAATTTAGTTGTAGTAATTAAATACAATTATTAAAATGATTAATTGTTATTGTTATATAGTTAAATTATTACGATAATGCTATTACTAGCATTATAATTGTTCATTTGTAATGTCTCAGCAACTTCCTTTTATTTAGGAAATAATTTCCTTAAGATTATTGGTGTTGAAAACAAATAGTTTTATTTAAAAGGAAAAAAAAACATTTTCAAATATATGAAATTAAGTTTATGTATGTTATAAGCATTGAATATTTTAATATTAAATTAGAATTATTACTCAAATTAGAATTGCTGCCAATATTAAATTAAAAATGTATTATAATTTTCATTTTTTTCTTAAAGTATTTAATGACATAGAAGATGATATACTAGTTTGGGGGAAAAGAAATCCATTATTTTCACGTGAACTTTATGTAACTTCTTTTGGATCCGCTTTGTAAAAAGGTTTAAAACAGTTTTCATGTAGAGTTTTAGGTCTTGCGCGTTACGACTGCTAACATGCTGTAAACTTCGACCATTTTTGATATTTTACAGACATTTTCGACGATGCTGTATTCACATGCGAGGTGCATCTCTAACATCAAAAATACCCGAACGGATTCGACGAAACAAAAATTGTACGTAACTGGTTATTACAGTCTTACATAGGACGATAAACACCTTTCACAATTTTAGCCACCTGGCTATCTTTTTCGCCGTTACAAGAGAAAAACGAAAATGTATCGAATATTCTGTTTGTTGTCTTCCATTTTTAAATACTTGTACCCGTAACTGATTTAATCAAACAAAAAAACTGCAAGAGAATATTTTCGTGTCAAATGTCACCTTTCCAACGAGCATAAATCTGAAATTGTTTGATAGATACCTCACGAGATATCGATCACTACAGACGTCTACCGAAAAAATAATGGATTACTTTTTCCCCAAACTAATACTAACTTACTTAAAAAATCACTGGAGTTAACTTTTACTTTACATTAGAAATACGGTCTTATTATTTCAGCATTAGATTTTTTAGTGCGAAATACAGAGAGACATAAAATTCGGTTGACATAAGCATTCCGTCATCAATGACTCTAATTTGTAAAACATGGAAATGGTATTTTAATACCAATTTTTATTTAAGTTAAATCTGCAGAAAAAGATAAAATTTATTTCTTTTAACTACTAGCTAAAAGGCCATGAACATTTGACATTCGATAAGTTGAATTATTTTATGTAACTAAAATATATCTAAAATGATATATTATTTTTTATTATTCAAAAATAACTTAAATGTGTATATAATATTTGGTAATCCTTCCAGATAAAACTGTCACAAATATTTACATCAATATATAAAATATATTTATTGGCTATGATCGAAAGTGTAATATAGTTTTTTTTTGTAAACACATTTTTAGAATGTTTATACTGAAAATTTAATGAAATAGCTTTGTGTGTGTGGATTTTTATTTTCTTAAAAATAAAATATGAAAAATATTTCACTCATAAATCACTTCAGTTGATATTAAATCTGCATTTAGTTTCGCATAAAAAGGAAAGCAAAAAGTTTATAAGAGATAATAAAGATTATGAGAAAAGATTATAAGAAAAAAATAACATCTTTGATATCCAATGATAACGTATTTAAGCTAGTTTGGGTGATGTTAATGTAAAACATGTTTTTATAAAACTAGCATTTATGCTTTTCACTTTTCCTTCTGCTAAGAATAAGAATTCATTTTCCTGGTTGACAAGAAGTAATTATTGAATTATTATTGAATAATTATTGATTTTTTATGAAATGTAATAATTTAAAAGTAAGCAATGAAAAGTTTACTTAAAAAAATAATGAAATACGTTTGTGACAAAGAAACATAATTGTTTCGAATGGCGAAATACAGAAATAATTATCCAGACAAATTATTTTAGGTAATTTGTATCTTGTGATTTTTATTTTTGACAAATTGTTCAATTAAACATTTTAAAATTATCAAGTTCTAAAAAGTGTAAAAATAGAAAAGTTAAAAAAAAAAAAATTAATTGTGATGGAGAAGAGGCACCAATTTCCATTGTTCTTCTAAGTTCTTTTCAATTGTTAGCTAACATTTAATGCCATTGTGTTCTTTAAAATAAAAAAAATGAACTTTTATTAAAACTTAATTCAGTTTATACAAACAAAGTTAACTAAGAAGATGCCTTGTAATATATTTAAATAACTTTTTTATCTCTCAAAAAGGATTAATATGATGTTTTGGTAATTTACTAACAAAAGCGTTTTCATTGACAAATGTTTATCACTAAGTATTTCAAATTTGTTAACATTTTAAATAGAACAATTTACACTAAATATAATAACAATTCCCAAAGACGAAATATAATAATAAAAAATAATCTCCATTTATTTAGAGATATGTATTGAAAACTGTATTATTTAAATTCTTGGTGATTTGAAATGTAAACTATAAATAAAAGTGAAGAAACATTATAAAAATTTTGGAATGCAGTCTTCATCAGTAAATTAATATTAATCAGTAATAAATTAATATTTAAAAAATTTGAAGAAACAATAAATGAATATTTTTCTGAAACTTCAATCAAAAAATAAAATTGTTTCAGTGTTTTAAATTTCTAATATTAGTCACTTCAACTTCACCGTAACTATGTTTTAACAATGATCTATATCAATAAATTTAACACACTTAATAATTAAAAAGTTATTATTTATTACAATATTGAGCAATTTATCTTATACGTCCAATAGAATGTTTTAGTCTTCTTCAAATGCGCATTAAATATTTCTTATAAATTTAAATTTTATGATCTTTTGTTCACTTTTGGTACATACTAAACACAAAGACAAAATAAAATGGATTTAGATTAAAAATGGTTTCGATTTTAATATGCTCTAATAAAAACTCCAGTTCACTAATATATGCTTTTTATACACTAACTGTGACCATCCCATATTAATTAAATAGGCTTATTACTCTAAAAAAATTCTCTTATATTTTCTTAGACGAATCAGAATTCTTAAAATTTAACTTCGTTTGTTATTTTTCAACTTAAAAATGAAATTCGCATTAAAAATATCTATGTATGCGAATTTTAAATTATGTAACACAGTTACTGATCAGAATATTAGTAAGCTATGAGTGAATTTAGTATAATATATTCAATTTGATTAAAGAATCATCAGCTCTTTTTTAAGTTTAGAGAAATATATGAAACATAAGTCCAATGTAAAAATAAATTTTAAGGTATATATTTTTCATATATTCTTTAAAAATGTACGTATTCTAATTCCCCTGTGAAATTACATTTACAATTGGAATTAGCTTTTACTAATTATAAATGCTGTACTTTTAACAAGTTGTACTTTTATTTTACTTTTTCAAATAATCTGAATTTCTTTAGCAATACCATATTCACTTTTAAATATATCTTTATTTAAAATTAAAGCAATAATTTATGAGAAGACAAAAAAGCAAACGTACAATGCATTTAGCATTCTAAAATTTATAATATTGCAGAAATTCTGAAACATATTTAATTTCGTTTATTGCAATATAATAAATTGATAAAATTGATAGAAACACAAAACTCGTGGTAAAATTTATTTCTAAGCAAACAAACTGTTTCTTAAAATGGAAATTGAAGATACATGTGCATTATTCAGAATGGGAATTGAAGATATATGTGTTTAAAGGGAAATTAAAGATACATGTGGGTAGGGAATTGAAGATATACGCGAGAATTGAAGATATATTGACACAACAATAAGAGCTACTTTATATCTACATAGCTTTAATTGCTCTATTAATTATATACGTTAATAAATTTCAAAATCAAATTTAAAATTCACAAACCAAGTTTTTTGTAATAAAAATATCACTTGAATCTTGTTTTATTCTTATTACAAGTATTTCATTGTTTTGTTTATATTTTACGGATAATAATAAAATAATTTGTTTGTATAATATTTAAAGCAAATAACAAAATGAAGAAACAATCCAATTTACAGGCTTTTAATTATATATTTATATGTTTTTCGAATTTTTATTTGAAACTTTATTTCTTAGGAAGGAAACAGGAAACATTGTTTGTAAAGCCCTAATGATTGAGAAAGGATGAATAAATTCATTTATGAAGAGAAAATTTACAGTAATTTAATTCCAAAAGTATAAATAAACTCAAAATATGTTGTTCATAGGTATCAATAGGGCGATACCAAAACTATTCCATGTTTTAAAAACTATTTCTTAAAGTTCTGAGACAATTATATTGCTTCTTATTCCGAGGCCAAAAGAAAAAAATGTTTGACTGTCTTTTAACGGTAATATTTTGCAGGTGAGATCTAAATGGACTCCAAATTTTTACAAACAGCCAAGCCCCAACTAGGATTGGAATCCAAGAATTGCTGAAAAAAACTCCTAAAGTCCGAGTGCTAATAATTTGCCTAAAAAGTTGGTCTAATACAAAAGACAAATAAAAATGTAGAATTACCCAAAGTTACGTAGAATAATCAATGCAAATGATGCCTTATATAATTTTTTTCAATTAAAATGCACAATGAATAATTTATATAATTCGTAATATATTACCAATTACCATAAAAATACTAATTTTAAAATAACAATCCATGTTATTATATCAAATTATTTTAAATTTAACTAACTGAAAACTTTTTGACATTTGTAATTCAATAAAAAATACTAATAGATATATTCATGACATTTCAATTATTATTCAATTTTATATTTGACACACTTTAGTTCCTTGCTCTAAAGCACTTCTTATCACCAGATCCACAAATAAAAATCAAGGAACTTAAATATTAAATTAAGTATGTATGATAAAGAAAAAAAACAGACAAATAATTTTAAAATAATAATTAAATTTTTTTCAGGAAAACAAGTAATAAATATTTACCTAATTTCAAGCAGTTGATTTCCTCTATTTATTTATTATTCCAAATTGCTCATAAAAAAGCATAAGCAGTTTATGTGAAAATATATATATATATATACATAAATTTTAAATTTCTCCTTTATTTATAAACGGTATGTAATCATATATATATTTGTTTATAATCTATTCATTTATAAATATGATAAATAATTTAGATTAAATCCAGTGAAAAATTAAAGTTAAGTTTTATGATAGAATTATTTAATCTAAGCAAAAAATAAGAATTAATGTACATATTTTGTAAAAGGTTTCTCTGATTTAAAATATGTTTAATTTATTTTCCTTAATAAAATGTCTCTTGAGGAGATATTTCTCCAGGGGCAACATTATGTGAAAGAAAAGTACAAGTATTTTATTGTAAAAGTGAAAATTGAGCATTTTTAAATAGATAAAATTTTACATAACTATAATTTAGGTCTTATTTCATGGTAATAACGTTAATCCACGTATAGATGAATTGTATGAAAAGAAATTGAATGCTGATATGAGGTGCATTCTATATTATGTGTTAAAAATATTAGAATGTAAATATATAATTACAAACCATGGATTTATTTTATTTTCTTCTAGAACCTGTCAATTATAAATATATCATATTATGTTTAGAAATATAACTAATCATCACTTCAAATTATTACATTAGTGAAACAATGATGAAGGTGTACATTACCTTCATAAATAAGTATTTTTAAATGAAAAAAAATTGCGTTGAAGATAACTCGAATTAGAATATCTTTTTACTAAGGTAAGGCAAATACTTATTTCCGCAATTATTATAATATTTAATAGAATAAAATTAAATATTTAGTAGTTAAAATAAATCATCAGAATAATATCAGAATTTACTTAAGCTTCAAATATTTTATAATATTTACGAAAGAAGTTGATTTTATTATTAAAAGAATATTTAAACTAATCAATAATTAGTTTCAATATTTATATAATGAGTTTTATATTTAAATTAATATTTATCGATGTTTGCTACTTTTATTTTAGAATCCTACTTTTATGGATAGTCTCATGTTGATATATAAAATCTTCGAATAGTTTCTTAATCAACAATAAGCTTCATAGTATTATTTTTTTAATTATCTGTTCTATTAAAATGTTTTCAATATATATATTTTATAATGTTATATTGTTTAGGACTTCAGTTTTATTTTTTTTGTCGTTGAAATGTAGATAAAGGCTTAGATGCATAAAAATAAAGAAAAAGTAAACAATCCCTTAAAAGTTTTACTGAGTAATTGTTCAACTATCTTGAGTTATATAATTTTTTTTGTTTCATTTTGATTGATTGTTTCTTAAATTAATTTTTCTAAAAAGCATTGGTTTGTTTCTTAAATATAATTTTCAAAACATTTACTTATTAAAATGTAATAATTTATCCAAAAACAAAAATGCCAAAATTTTACTTCTGAAACCTTTAACTAATTTTTAAAACAAATTTCAAATTTCAACTAATTTGCTAAATTTTGAGAGTCTTGGTAACTTTTCTTATCCAAATATATAGACTGTAAAACATCATTTGCAATGGAAAATATTGTTAAATTTTTATTTATTTAAAAAATTAACAAGGGTTAAAAGTATTACTTATGAATGAAATATTGAAGTTAATTGTTTAAACAAAACTCTCAATGTATCTTTATAATTTGTATTTTAAATAATATTTTCTATGATTTTGGTTGAGGATGTAATAAATATGTATTATTTTTACATATATAAGTTTATTATCTGAAAAATGGAAATGAGTTCAGATGATCTTGAAGAATATATTTTTATCATGTTCTTTCCGTTGTCTTGTCAAGGGCTAGACTCTAGCCCTTGACAAAACTAGCTTGGAAACACTGAATGTTTTCAGGTGATGGAAGTGAAGATTATCCATGACGGTCGAGAAAACGGTTTTGAATAAAAAATAGATAGAAAATTCATTCCTTTATAAAAATATATAACTTGTGCAAAATCAATTTATTGAAATTGTATGAGTTACAGTTTGAAATTAAGTACAATTTACACAATTCAATGTTAGTTTCTGAAAAATATTATTTAAATTTAAGGGGTAACTCACATGATAATATATATTTAGAATCATGAAATAATTGGATACATTTCTTTGCAACATTTGATGAATGAAAAGCAAGTTATATTAAGGGATTCTGTTAATCTAACCATTAATGTTATTAATAAATAGGTAAATTTTTTTCCCACATTGTCTATTTCAAAATTCAAATTCACATTGTCTATTTTACATAAATATTTCTATTAGCATTTATTTCTTAATAATTGTTTGAGACAAATAGTGTTAATAGCTAATTTTCGTAATTAACTTAAACTCAAAATAAAAACATAGTTGTAAACTTCTAATTGTAAACTTTTCTTGCTTAGAAATCTCACTCAATTGTATTCTAAGTTTTCGATTATATTTTGCAATTGTCTTTTATGTAAAATTAATACCGATAAATTGCTTATCAATAATCTTAGCAACTTCAAGAAAACATATGATTTAAATTCTAGCTAATTTTATTTGGATTATATATTTTTTTTAAAATTCATTAAATAATTTAAAATGATTTCCATGAAAAAAGATAAACGTAAATGTCGTAAATGTTTTGATTTTTCCTTTTCTCCAAGATGATAATAGCTATAAACGAAAAGTGAGAGAAATTTTAAAAGGAAAAGAATATAAAATATCAAAGCTGTAAAATTGGAGATAAGATAGAAAGCTGAAGCCCCAGTTGGAAACAGCTATAAAAAATGACTGTAAAGCTAAAATAAAAAATGCTATAAAAGTGCATCTTGTCCCGAAAAACAATATAAAAATATGAAATATTTATTTCATAAGATCAAATTCCAAAACTTGAAAAGTGATACTAATGTATTTGTACTGAAGAATCCAATTCAATTTAGATTTTAAGAAAAAAAATGGAAGCCAGTTTTATTTTTAAGAATATAATACATTAAATTTAAAACAATATTTTTCTTTAAAATAAAACAGTGCAAAAACTTTTGATTTTGCGAAAAAACACTTTAACAGCTTTAAAAGTAATATAATATTTAAAGGTTTAAATATTTGGCATCATAAAATAATTCTTTTTATACTGACAGATTTTGTTAATTTTAATTTAAATATTTGAGTTTAGTAACATTGGGGAATATATATATATATATATATATATATATATATATATTCATTCTGATTTATATGGATGTCAGATTACATTTATTTTACTATACATTTTATTTATTTTAGAAATAAATGTAAAATATTTATACACTCCAAAAGTCTTAGCAACATTGATTATTTTGTATTTTAGTACAAGAAAAACTAAATATTTTATCAGACATTTTATAATGTTTACTCACACAAATATTAATTTTGTAAAATCTATTGCTTGAACATTCAAAACATTCAAAGGGGTAAATTTATAGGATTAAAAATCTATATGCTTAAAAATAAATGTCGAGGAAGAGCAAATTTTGTACAATATTACCACACCCTTTTAATAAAGCCTCCTTAGTCTCATTAAAATATGTGAAATATTTTTAATTAATGTCTCTCAGAATTTATGTTCACAAATTTTCTGAAATTCCAGAAATAATATATAAAAATGTTTTAATTAAATTGGAATGTTTCCTTACTTTTGCCAATTCTTTTAAATTTTTACTTAAGTGAAAAACTTTTATGAAAAACTAAATGCTTTTTTACTCAAAATGTGTTATTTTAGTTTGTCTTTTGAAGTAAAATGATTAAAGTTATATGATTCATTAAAATCAAATGATTAAAATTTGCACTTAATTAAAGTTATATGATTACTTTTTGAATACAACTTATACAATTTAAAAATTAGAGGAAATATTATTTTCAATATTGTACCCACAATTTTCTTAAGCCATGTTTTACATTATATGGAGGAGACAAATCTTTGTAAATAGATAATCTCTAAAATTATGAACATAGAATGATGTAAATTGGATTATAATAGATAGAAAGAATTCAAACGTGCACTTAAACTACCAGCTAAATGCAAGAAAGGCATATCTATTAAAATCCCATTTACGTAATCCTAGGTTCATAATTATACAGATTAACTATTTACCAAGTTATTTCTCTCATATAACGTAAAACCTGGCTTAGGAATACTGTGGGTGAAAAAATGAAAATAATATTTCCTCTATTTTTCATATTGTATAAGTTATATTCCAAAAAAAATAATCACATAACTTTAATTCAGCATATTGGATATAATAACGAAGATATATCACAGATTTTATTATGAAACTCCTTTTTATTTACCTATATATTTTCCTAAATTTTATAAATTGTTGCATGTTTATGTATCCTAAAAGAAATTACTTTATCAACATTCTTAATTATTCAAGTTTTCCTTTCCTAAGTTTGTATCTCTTTATTGATGTTCAAAAGTATGAAAACAAGTTTTTAAATATCTGTTTTTTAGAATATTTAGCAACTTAATGTAAATACTAATTCTACTTTTCATAAATGCAAACAATCTTACAAAAATATTATGAATAAAAAAAATTCAAATTAATTCATTTAACTTAGCTTTTGGTAGTTAAACGCATTTTTTAAACTACATGCAATGAAAATTTTATCATGAACATGATTTTCAAATAATGGTAATTAGTTTAATAATTTGATTAATTCGATGATTTTTTAACATTCTGATTCAGAAAAAGCTTCTGAGAATAATTTGTTTAAAAATATTTACAGATTCATTGTAGCATTTTAGAATTAAAACCTTATGTTTTTTTGAATACTTGAAAATAATTTTTTACTTCTGGACAGATAAAAATTTCTAAACAAGTAATGAAGAATTAAATTTGTATGTATTTAAATAACTAGCTGTTGAAATGTAAGTAAATTTGAGGGAACAGAAAAAATTTCAAGAATTAATTTTAATATAATTTTAAACACAAAGTTTTACAAATAAATGAAAAATAATTATTTTCAGTAATAGTTATAGATACAAAGCAAATAAATAATTAAAACATAAACATTTTTTAAAAGTAACTATTTTTCAATTCAATTATTTATGGTAAAATGAAAAAATAATAAACTTACAACTAAATTTATTTAAGAATTATAAAAATTTACCAATTAATATTTAGAATGAAACATTTCTGCAGTTTTACATTGTTGATCCAAATATATTTTTTACATTTGTTGAGATTGCCAAGTGTAATATAATTCCAAAAATAGGTGGTTATATTAAAAAATATAAAAGTATATGCAATTTCTATTAAAGCTCAACGTTTTAAAAATAGGCTTTTATCTTTTACTCTTTTAGGTGTACGTAATGTAATGAAAAGAAATTTTTTCGTGTTATTTGATAACTCTACTTTCAAAAGCAAAAATCTATATACGATAAAGATAAATGAAAGTAGGATATTTTTCTCCAACAAAAGGCTATATTTTTCTCATGCAACGTGTAAAATATTACCGTCCATAAAATATTACTATACATATTGCAATGGTAGATAATCCTCAGCGTCAAATGTCCTAACCAAGACAATATGAAATGATTTCTGAAAAGTTATTTCTGTACAGCTACTGAATATAAAAAGAATGTGTATTGCAATCATTACACACAAAATCTATGTAAAGTCAAAGAATGCACTTCATTTTTAAATCCCTCAGTTTTAGTTGTTGTTAGTTAAAAAACGTTTTTTGCAATATATTATTTTTTCAGGTCTAAATATATCTTACACAGGAAGTAAAGAAAATCTATTCCATGGATTTCAGAAACTATAGATTAATTAAATATTTTTGAAATAGTTTTATGTTCTGTGTTTTTTTTTTATATTATTGAATTTTCAAATCCTTATTCATAAAAATAGAAGTGATTGTTTACAAAATTAGCATGAATACAATAATCCCTTATTACTTAAATGAGTTTTAAAATTTATTAAACAAGAAAATTTAATAAATATTATTTGAGAAAAAAAAAACATTGACATAATTGTAAAATAAGCATTACCCAACATTTACTAATTGAACTCAATATTTAATTTGTTTTCACCATATTGGAAATTCATTGAAGAATGAAATGTTGAATAAGAATTTTAATTCTTCTAAAGCATTATTGAACATATCTAATTATCAATAAATATAGATTGAATAATAATGTTTTACAAAAATATTCATTTATGATCTTAAACGAAATTACTCTAAAAATTAACTATTTAAAATTATTTTAATAAAATTAAGATTTACTTTAGTTTAAGATTATGTTAATAGCCGTTTGATTCTTATAATAATAATTTTTCTATAATTTCGTTGTTCAAAAACTAATATAATTAAATTGCACTTACAATTATATGTAGACTTTTTCTAGAGAAAAGATGAATATTTTTTTAAATAATCCCATATTTTCTTTGAAAAAATTTATAGTGAAGTATTTTAATTTGTTTTATAACTGTTTTCAATATCCATCATTATTTTCATTATCAATTTTTTATTAGTGTAAAATTTTTTTTTATTTTCAGATTTAGCAATGTTTCTGGTGGCTGTTACAAATAACAAAAACATAACAGATAAGAATTTTTCTAAATTTTTTATACATAATTATGAACAATAGACTACATTGTTTTTATAAGATTTAACAGTTATTTACAATATTATAAGGATTATTAAAAAATTCTAACATATATATATATATATATATATATATATATATATATATATATAT
>JAPDSC010118056.1:0-16603 GCA_026290005.1 Latrodectus geometricus
TACCGATCGCTTGATCCATAAAGCCGATTGATGTGCTGAGGACCACAGCACACCTCCCGTTTACCTGAAGCAGAGGCCAAAGTAATGTGTTGGTCTCTGGGGGCCTCAATTACCAGGACCCTCCTTTCCAGGGACACGGGTCTCCACGCACGGCAAACACGTGGGTGATTTAGTCCCCAAGAGTAGCTAATAGCAACAGAGCGGCGACAGCTGCTCAAGGGGAGCCCTCAACCTCATGAGAGGCAACCACAATGAGGGAGAAAAGGAAGAAAAAGCAGTAGAAGAGAAGAGAGAAGAAAAGAAAGTAGAGGAAAGATCACTGGGGTACCTCGGGATTGTGACACCCGTGTTTACTTAAAGAAAGTAAACCCCCTGAGGGGTTTTCTGGCCTCAGGATAGGATATTTTTTGGTTGATCTTAACCGTGGCTATTTCTTTCTCCAGTATCCAGTGTGGACAACTTCGAGAGTAGGATGGGTGGTCTCCATGGCAGTTGACACACCTTTCCTTCGCATTGCAGTTAGAGCTTTCGTGGTCAACCACCGCGCATCGAGCGCAGGTGAGTTTTCCCCTGCAAGCACTCTTCGAGTGTCCGAAACGCTGGCACTGGAAACATCTCAGGGGGTTTGGAATATATGGCCTAACGGGAAGATTCATATATGCTGCTTTAACATATTTTGGAAGGTCTGGGGTCGCAAAAGTCAGAATGAGATGTTTGGTGTCAATAAATACACCATCTCTTCTGACTTGAATGCGTTTAACTCCACAGACCTTTTCATCTTGCAGATTTTCAAGAATCTCCGCCGTCGGCGTGTTCAACAAATCCCTAGCTGAGATGACGCCACGTGAGAAATCAAGATAACCATGAGGCACAACAGTCACTTCTAAGTTAGCCAAAAATTGCATATTTGCAATAATGGCCGCTTGAGTATCTGAAGCAACCTCCACCAGAAGATCACCAGAGCGCATTTTCTGAATATTTTTTACCTCTCCAATTGCTGCCGAAATCCCCTTTGAAATAAGAAAAGGAGAAACACTTGAAAAAGTGCTCTCTTTTCTTTTAATTATATAGAATTTAGCATGAGTATTCTTCAAAATTTGCTCCCGTGGGAGAAAAGAAAAGTTTGTAGTATCCATGGAAATTTAATAAAATTTCAGGACCTGACCGCACCACCCACCACCGAGTCCAACAAGGGGGTGCAGACCAGCTGCACCAGTGCTAGCCAAGTCCCATACGCTCACAGTACATCCCTGTGATGGCCTCCACCCTTTACGAGTCATCCAGCAGATGTACCGATCGCTTGATCCATAAAGCCGATTGATGTGCTGAGGACCACAACACACCTCCCGTTTACCTGAAGCAGAGGCCAAAGTAATGTGTTGGTCTCTAGGGGCCTCAATTACCAGGACCCTCCTTTCCAGGGACACGGGTCTCCACGCACGGCAAACACGTGGGTGATTTAGTCCCCAAGAGTAGCTAATAGCAACAGAGCGGCGACAGCTACTCAAGGGGAGCCCTCAACCTCCTGAGAGGCAACCACATTGAGGGAGAAAAGGAAGAAAGAGCAGAAGGGGAGAGAAGAGAGGAAAAGAAAGAAGAGTAAAGATCACTGGGGTACCTCGGGATTGTGACACCCGTGTTTACTTAAAGTAAGTAAACCCCCTGAGGGGAAGATTTAAATGAAAGCTTCATCTCCACTCCAAATCATAACACTCAGACAACAAATTCACATAATGCTAAAAATGTTCATATTGAAAAAATTCAAGAACTACAAAACATTATTCTTCATAAAACAGGTTCAAAATATTATCTGCCCAAAGAATTAAGAACAAAAGCCCTGGAATTACTAGACTCAATTATAAACTCAATTATAAACCCTTTACAAACACAAAAACAATCTGAATTTGAAGAACTAGTAACGCTTAAGAACGAAACAATCCCTAATCTTATGTCTAAAATTGATTCTCTAAACACTACAATTAGCGAAAAACTAACTCAAACTTCCACTCAAATAACCCCCCCCCCCAATAAATAAAAGAACCTTTAGCGAAGTTCTTCAACAAAATACATCCATTTTGGTTAAAAAAGACTCAACAAACCAAAACCTGAAAAAAGAACTACAAAAGATTGACACCAAAATTCGCCCAAAAGGCATTTATGACAGGAAAAATTTTTTGGAAATTAAATGTAAATCTTCTCAGGATCAAAAAGAACTTAAAAAAACCCTAATCTCTAAAGAACTATTAGTTGAAGACAAAAAACCAAAATTACAAAAACTTATATTAATTAATGTACACGATAACATCACAAATGAAATAATTTTGGAAACACTTAATGAAGATCTAGAAACTGACCAAACAAAAAATTTAATACATATTATACAACGTAGAAAAATCTTAAATAAGCCAACTCAATCAAACATTATCTTTGAATTACCATATCTACTAGCAAAAAAACTACTGGAAAAGAAAATGTTCTACATAGGATTAAAGGGCTTACGAATCAACAAATTCACCATAGTAAGAAGGTGTGCGAAATGCCAAGACTTCCAGCATCCCACACATGCTTGTCCTTGCAAATCTTACTATTGTGGACGATGTGGAGGGGACCACAAAACAGAAAATTGCAGCTCACTTAACATAGTTTGTATTAACTGCCATGAGGCTAATAAACATGGGGCAAACTTTAACACAGCCCATACAACATACAATCAAAATTGCCCATCTTATCAAGAATTCTTAAATTATAAACCCTACTCTTTCTAAAACCAATGAATACAAACAAAATTTTTCAGCAACAAAATCAAACAATTTCAAAAAATTTACAAAATCAAAACCTCAATAACCTAACCTTTAAAGAATTAAAATTCTTACAAATCAATCTACAAAAAAGCAAATCTGCTCAAACCCAACTTATTCAAACTGTCAATTCCTCAAACTTTCAAATAATCCTCATTCAAGAACCATATTTAATCAAAAACGAAATCAGAGGACTCCCACTCTCCTGGAAAATAATTTATAATAAATCTGTTCAAAATCCAAAAACTGCAATCATTTTAACCATTCTAATTAACCCAATTACTTTACTTAATGAACAAGATATTGTTATTATCCTACTCAACTTTAATCCTCTCCCTATTTTAATTATAAATATTTACGCATCCCCTAATGATGATTTAAACCTAACACTTTCAAAATTAAAACCATTTCTTATTTCTTACCATAAAATAGCTATTTTAATCGGTGGAGACTTTAATGCTCAAAATACCATATGGAACTATAATTCTAATAATCACAGAGGCATTCTTCTTGAATTATTCATTTCTTCAAACAATTTAAACATCATTAACATTTCAAATACATCACCAACTTTTTCAGGCCCTAACGGTATAGGTTGGCCAGACCTAACATTATCAAACGACGTAATTTTTTCTTATATTAATGATTGGCAAGTTCTCGATGATATTTCATGTTCAGACCATAATTACATCGAATTCTATTTAAAAAAAGAAAATTCCATTCATTTTAACCGTCGATACAACAGCAATAAAAACAGAAACAAATTTCAAAAAGAAATTAATTCTAAACTACCACCATTTATTCAACAACTTAATAATTGTCAAACAACAAACGAACTTGATAATTTAACAAATTCAATAATAAATTCTTGTAAACAATGTGCTGAAAATTCTTTCCCGATAAAAAGTGCCAATAAATTATTCTTACTGAGATGGTGGAATCCAAAATTAAAAATTTTAAAAAATAAAACTAAAGCATTACGAAGACGATTCAAAGCCTCAAATGAAACTCAAACTAAAAATAAATTTCTTCAACAATACAAACATTCATTAGCTACATATAAAAAAGAAATTATTTTAGCCAAAATTAACAGCTGGAAATCTTTTTGTTCAAATTCTACCACTGCCTATTGCATTTTAGAAAAAATCGCTACAGGAAAACTCTTTAACCCAACTTTATACATTCCCTTCAATAACACAAAACAATCCCCTCAAATTCCATCATCAATTTTTGAAGAACTTATTTCAACTTCTTTTCCCCCAAACCCACCTAACTATATATTTCAAAACATTACTCCTTCAACCACAAACACTTCATTAGATCCTCCATTTACAAAAAAAGAAATCACTACTGTAATCAAACACCTTAACAACCATAAAGCACCAGGCCCAGACAACATTGATAACGCAATAATCAAAATTATTTTCAAAAATCAACCATATGTTTTTATTAATCTTTTTAATACCTGCTTAAAATTTCAATATTTTCCAAAAATCTTCAAAACAGGACAAATTATTTTCTTTCAAAAAAAAGGATTGATTGATTGATTGGTTGGTTTTAATGGCGCAAGGTCCAAATAAGGACAAGCTGCGCCAGACATCTGTTTGGAAGTAATTTCATTGCTTTAGCCCATTAAAAAAAACTGAGTAATATAAAATTTTAAAATAAAGTGTTTTATTAAAATGATATGCATATTTATAGAAATTAGAAAACTTGTGATTAAAATATATTTGAAAGTTGATAAAATGGATAAAATTTAAACCTTGTCATTAAAATATTTCTAAATTTAGATAAAATGAATAAAATCAATAGCTTTTAAAAACGCAAACAGATTGCGATGGGGTGGTTCCCCTAGCAAGTCTGGTAATGTTAAAATATCACTATTAAAATATATCATGCGCAAATGGTTAAAATCAGGACAAACAATTAAAATATGATGCACTGTGTATGGTTCATCACACGTTTCACACCAAGGATTTAAGTCACTCAAGAAGAGATGTTTGTGGGTGAAACGCGTGTGACCAATACGAAGGCGAGTCAGTCTGACATCTGCACTTCGTACAGGTAAAACATGTAAGGGGATGATAAATGAAAATATGGAATGGAGTTTGTTGCTGACTTGCATGTTCCATGATTCCTGCCAAAGAGAATTTACAAAATGTTTTAATCCTTTTCTCACATCTATTGATGGAACAGAAGGCAGAATAGTAGTAGATGCAGACCTCGCAGCCGCATCAGCCTTCTCATTGCCATCTATTCCTATGTGGCTCGGTATCCAGCAAAACAGTATTTCGAATCCAGTGCGAGAGAGAGATTCGAGCAGTTTGAAAATTTTAGACACAACTGGATGGCAATTGAAGTTATGATTTTTCAAAGCTTCTAAAACACTCTTACTGTCAGTATATATGCAGTATTTATGTACGTCTTTGGTACTCACATACTGAAGTGCACGGTATATAGCCATGGCTTCAGCAGTGAAAATGGAGCAGGATTTGTGAAGACTGTAACTGAAGGAGGTATTGTCCACATAAACTCCACAGCCAACATGCCCCGCAGTTTTGGATCCATCAGTGTAGATGGGAGTGTACATAGCATACTGACAGCGATGAGATGCATAAAGCTGTTGAAATATAGCAGGAGTTGTGTCCGACTTTTTATAGTCTTCAAAAGCATTGAGTACTGTAATGCGTGGGTCATACCAAGGAGGATGTACGAAGAAGTCTATAGACTCAATGCGGACATCACACAGGTCAGATAGCAAAAGGTAGGATTGAACACGCGCGAGAAAAGGTTGAATGCTTGATGGTCTAGCATTATATAATATCTTAAGGGCGGCATTAGGAATCGTAGAAGGTAAGGGATGATGAGGTGAGGACATAATGTTTGAATAATAACTAAAAGACAGCTGCATCCGCCGCAGGTCTAATGGTAATTGTTGACAGATTACATATAGACTCTGGACGGGTGAAGTGCGAAATGCACCTGAGCATATTCTTAAAGCAGAGTGATGAATTGTGTCCAATCTGCGTAAAACGGAAGATCTAGCTGATCCATAAGCAACACAACCGTAGTCAATGCGAGATAAAATTACTGACTGGTAAATTCGAAGGAGTGATATGCGATCTGCACCCCAAGATGTATTCGAAAGCACCTTGAGGATATTGAGCAGTCGTTGACATTTCTTCCGCAGATGTAACACATGCGGAAGGAAAGTTAATTTCTTGTCGAAAATCACCCCAAGAAATTTTATCTCATTGACCACAGGGATAGGTCTACCGCTTATGTGCAGTACCGGATCATGATGGACGCTAGTTTTCCTGCAGAAATGAACACAACAACTCTTACTCGGAGATATGCCGAGGCCATTTTGTTCACACCAATCAGTGAGATTATTTACAGCTGTTTGCAATTGTCTTTCAATTATATTCATGTTTGATCCTTGATATGAAATTTGCAAGTCGTCAACATATAAATTACTATGAACAGAAGGTGGAAGTTGATGAAGTATGTTGCTGATGAAAAGGTTAAAAATGGTCACGCTTAAAACGCTGCCCTGAGGAACACCCTCAGCTTGGATAAAAGTATTGGATAGTGTATTTCCAATGCGCACTCTGAAAAGCCGGAGGGCTAGAAAGTTCTTTATGAACATGGGAAGATTACCCTTAAAGCCAAGATGGTACATAGTACGGAGAATGCCATAGCGCCACGTACGATCATATGCTTTCTCTATATCAAAGAAGATTGCAACAAGATGGCTTCTCCTTACAAAGGCATTTCGAATGTGGGATTCCAGATCTATTATATTGTCAATAGCGGATCGACCTTTTCGAAAGCCACTTTGATGAGGAGGGATGCAATTATTCTTCTCTAAGATGTAAGTGAGTCTAGCATTGATCATACGCTCAAAAGTTTTGCATAGGCAACTCGTAAGAGCTATTGGACGATAACTCATAGGGTCAGAGGAATCTTTGCCCGGTTTCAGAATAGGAATCACTATCGCTTCTCGCCACGAAGTGGGATATGCATGTTCCGTCCAGATTCTATTAAACAATACAAGTATGTTCAATAATGAATCTGGATGTAAATGACGAAGCATTTGATAAGAGATTCCATCAGGTCCGGGACTGGTGTCGTTTGCCTGATGTAAGGCAGTCTTCAATTCTGACATTCCAAAAGCACAATTGTACGGTAGATTACTGCGGTCAGTGAAACGTAGAGGTTTGGTTTGGTTTGGTTGGGTTTATTGGCACAAGGTCCAATAAGGACATACTGCGCCAAACATTAAATTTAAATAAAAACTTTGTTGAAAACCCAACTCAACTTTAAAATATTAAAAGACAAAAATTGAGTGTAAATATATATATTAAAATCAAATTAAGAATAATTAGAAATGAAAAGAAAAATAAAATTCGCATAAAATTAAAGTCAAAAGGTTTAAATGAAATGAATAAAACCAATTGCCTTTAAAAAGGCAAAGAGGTTTCTGTGGGGTGGCTCCCCCACTAAATCATACAAAGTTAAAATGTCTGTTTGAAAAAATATAAAACGATACAAGTTAAAATCGGGACATGAAATTAAAATATGATGAACAGAGTATGGTACATCACACGTTTCACACCATGGATTCAATTCATTTAGAAACAAGTGTCTGTGTGTGAAACGTGTGTGTCCGATACGAAGGCGAGTTAATCTAACATCTGCTCTCCGTATCGGTAAAACTGATGATGGAATGAAAGATGGGAATATGGCACACAATTTATTAGAGACCTGCATACTCCATAACTCTTGCCAGAGAGATTTAACAAATGTTTTAACAACCCTTCTCACGTCGAACAGAGGGACAGATGAATGAAGTACAGACGATGCAGCTTTAGCAGCTGCATCAGCCTTTTCATTTCCCTCTAGACCTACATGACCTGGGACCCAACAGAAAATGATGTCATAACCCTTGCCAGCAAGGGAATCCAATGCTCCGAAAATCTTGGACACGACTGGATGATAATTGTTATAGTTTTTCAACGCTTCCAAAACACTCAAACTGTCAGTATACACGCAGATTTTATTAAATTGCTCTGTATTCACTAGCTGAAGGGCTTGATGAACAGCCGTAGCTTCAGCTGTAAAGATGGAGCAGGACGTATGAAGGCTGTAACCATAACGGCTATTAGCATAAAAAATGCCACAGCCAACATGTCCTGCTGTTTTGGAACCATCCGTGAATACAGGCGTATATGATGCGTACTGACAGCGATGAGATAGATACAGCTGTTGAAAAACCATTGAAGTTGTGTCCGATTTTGTATATTGGGCAAATGGATTAATAATAGTTATCTGTGGATCATACCAGGGTGGATGTGATTGTAAGTCCGTTTTAATAAAACGGACATCATGTAGGTCTGTCAAATAGAGTTGACTTTTAGTTCGAGTGAGAAAGGGTTGGATGCTATAAGGTCGAGCATCATATAGTCTCTTTAATGCAGGAGAAATGGCCAAGGAACGTATAGGATGTTGTCGATCAGACATGATCTTTGCGTAGTAATTGAGAGACAGCTGCATCCGTCTCAGGTCTAAAGGCAGTTGTTGGCAAATCGCATAAAGACTCTGGACGGGTGATGTGCGGAATGCGCCTGAACATACTCTCAAAGCAGAGTGATGCACAGTGTCCAATCTGCGTAAAACTGAAGACCTAGCAGATCCATATACAACACTTCCGTAGTCAATACGAGACAAAATGAGTGCTTGGTAGACCCGAAGGAGTGACAAGCGATCAGCACCCCAAGATGTATTTGACAACACCTTGAGGATATTAAGCGATCGCTCACACTTCTTCCGCAAATGTAAAACATGCGGAAGAAAGGTCAATTTTCGGTCAAACAAAACACCAAGAAATTTTATCTCGTTGACCACGGGTATTGTAGTGTTGTTCAGATGAATAACAGGATCGCTGTGAAGACTGGTCTTCTTGCAAAAATGGACACAGCAGCTCTTGCTAGGAGATAGTGTAAAGCCATTCTCTGCACACCATGCAGCAATTTTATTTACAGATATTTGTAATTGTCTCTCAATTAAACGCATGTTCGAACCTTGGCAAGATATTTGCAGGTCATCCACATACATAGTGCCATATACTGAAGGTGAGAGAAGATGAAGGATATGACTGATGTAAAGGTTAAAAATTGTTACGCTTAAAATAGAGCCTTGGGGTACACCCTCGGCTTGATTAAAAGTATTGGACAAAAGGTGACCAATACGTACTTTAAAAACACGGGAGCGTAAGAAATTCTGTAGGAATATCGGAAGATTACCCCGAAAGCCAAAATCATATAAACAACGGAGAACACCGTATCGCCATGTACGGTCGTATGCCTTCTCGATGTCGAAGAAGATGGAAACAAGATGATTTCTCCGCACAAAAGCGTTGCGGATTTGGGTTTCCAAGAATGCTATGTTATCAAGAGTGGATCTTCCTTTACGGAAACCACTCTGATTGACATGTATACATTTGTTTTCTTCTAAGACATATACGAGACGGGCGTTGACCATACGTTCGAGAGTCTTACAAAGGCAACTCGTCAGAGCTATTGGTCGATAATTTGATGGTTCTGAAGGTTCCTTACCAGGTTTAAGGACCGGAATCACTATTGCTTCGCTCCAAATTGATGGAAATACATTTTCAGTCCAGATCCTATTGAACAAATACAATAAGTTCAACAGGGAATCTGGACTTAAATGTCGAAGCATTTGATAGCTGATTCCGTCAGGTCCTGGGCTGGTATTATTGGCCTGCTGTAATGCTCGCCTCAATTCCAACATCCGAAACTCGCAGTTGTAAGGAAAAGCTTGTCTTTGGTTGAAACGGATTGGTGTTCGCTCAGCTCGACTCTTCGTCCTTAAAAACGAAGGACTATAAGAGTCGGAACTTGAGACACTGGCAAATGTTTCACCAATGACATTAGCAATATCCATAGGAGAAGAGTATATAGCAGCTCTGGTTTTTAAAATAGGAATTGGAAACTCTCTATAAATACCATTGGCTGCTTTTACTTTTCTCCATAACTGCTTACTGGATGTGGAAGATGTTATAGAGGATACATAGCGAGACCAGGATTCCTTCTGACTTCGTCGACGAGCTCTGCGAGCTAATGCTTTTGCTCTCTTAAATGCAATAAGGTTCTCCGTTGTGGGGTACCTTCGGAATAGCCCCCATAACTTCCTTTGTTTTTTATATGTTTGTTGGCATTCAAAGTTCCACCATGGTTTGCAACGCCGTTTTGATTTGGAAGAACTTTTAGGTATTGTAGCATCAGCTGCCCCTATAATAGTTTCAGTGACTTTATGTACGGCATTATCAATATTCTCGATCGTAACCATTCTATCATCAACGACTGCCAATTGTGTAAATAACGTCCAATCTGCCCGACTGTACACGTAAGTAGGTTGACAAATTCGTACACTACTACCTCCAGTCTGGGAGATGACGAGTGGGAAATGATCGCTGTTATGCAGATCATTCCCCACTGTTAAATTTAACAATGGCAGAAGTGATGGTGTACAAATGGCGAGATCGAGAGAATGAAATGTTCTTGTGGGTACGTGAAAGAATGTCTTCTCGTTGGTATTAAGCAGACAGAGACAGTTATCAGAAATAAACTGCTCTATCTGGTGACCACGAGAATTAATATCATCACTTCCCCACATAGAATTATGTCCGTTAAAGTCACCGAGTAACAAATATGGTGAAGGCAGCTGATCAACTAATGTATCAAGTTCTTCTTGGCGGATGACATCATGTGGTGGTAAATACAAACTACAGACTGTAATCAGACAAGTTGTGTGAATTCTGACAGCTACAGCCTGTAGGGTTGTATTGATTGGATGGACAGTGCTGGGGAAGTCATTAGATGTTAATATACAAACACCTCCAGATACTGCACCATCGTCACCACAGTCTTTTCGAAAGCATTGAAACCCACGCATAGTGATGTTATTTGTAGACTTCAGGAAGGTTTCCTGAAGTGCTATGCATGCGGGGTTATAAGCTGATGTAATAGACTTGATGTCATCAAGATGTGAACGCAAACCATGGCAGTTCCAACAAACAAAGGAAGTTATTATTTAAATTGAAGAGCTCCTCCCCCGGAGCTGGAAGGCGAGTCTTCTATCATTTCCTCGAGCGATAAATTATCGTCCGAGGGATGAAGAGAGACAGCATCAGCTTCCAGGGTCATGGCTCTACGGGTGGATAAGGAGGATTTTCGAGGACCCTCCTTTGCAGACTTTAATTTGGAGGCCTTAACGCCTCGAGTTTTAGCCAAAGAAGCTCTTCTAATTAATGTTGATGTTGATTTTGGTCTTTCTGTTGTTAGTTGGGGTAATCTCATTACAGGAAGTGGTAGAGTATCTGTTTGTGTGCTACAACACTTGGTGACTTTCCTTGCAGCGGCTGCATAACTCACTCCAGACTGTGGCGTCCTAGAGGCGACAATTTTCTAGCCTCAGGATAAGAACAATTGTTTTTAACTTTTATTGTGGTGATTTCTTTTTCTATAGCCCATTGTGGACAACTTCGAGAATAGGAGGGATGCTCACCTTTACAGTTTACACAAACCTCCTTTGCTGTGCAGGTCGAATTATCGTGGCCAACTACCGCGCAGCGAGCGCAGGTAAGTTTGCCTCTGCAAGCATTTCTCGAGTGTCCAAAACGCTGGCAATTGAAACATCTCAAGGGATTCGGAATATATTGTCTGACGGGTAGATTCAAGTAGGCGACTTTAATTTTGTCAGGAAGGTCTGGGGTCGCAAAGGTCAGAATAAGATGTTTGGTGTCAGTAAACTGACCATCTCTTCTGACTCTGATGCGTTCAACTCCGCAGACCTTTTGACTTTTCAAGTTATCTAGAATCTCCTCCGTCGACGTATTTAACAAATCCCTTGCAGAAATCACTCCACGTGAAAAGTTCAAATTTCCATGAGGAAGGACTTCCACCTCTATATTTGCCATCAGTGTCATGTTGCTGATCTTGGATGCTTGAGTTGAGTTAGCAACCTCAATTAATAAATCACCAGATCGTAGTTTTCTGATACTCTTTACTTGTCCTGCAAAACCCGATATTCCTTTTTCAATAAGAAAAGGGGACACTTTTTCAAATGAACCCACTTTTCTTTTGACTATAAAATATTTACAGTTAGTGTCATTCAATAAATGCTCCCGTGGGAGAAAAGAGATTTTCCTATTTTCCATAATTTTGTAATTAAAATTTCGGGACCTGACCGCACCACCCACCACCGAGTCCAACAAGGGGATGCAGACCAGCTGCACCAGTGCTAGCCAGATCCTATACGCTCTCAGTACATCCCTGTGATGGCCTCCACCCTTAACGAGTCATCCAGCAGATGTACCGATCGCTTGATCCATAAAGCCGATTGATGTGCTGAGGACCACAGAACACCTCCCGTTTACCTGAAGCAGAGGCCAAAGTAATGTATTGGTCTCTGGGGGCCTCAATTACCAGGACCCTCCTTTCCAGGGACACGGGTCTCCACGCACGGCAAACACGTGGGTGATTTAGTCCCCAAGAGTAGCTAATAGCAACAGAGCGGCGACAGCTGCTCAAGGGGAGCCCTCAACCTCCTGAGAGGCAACCACACTGAGGGAGAAAAGGAAGAAAAAGCAGAAGGGTAGAGGAGAGAAGAAAAGAAAGAGAAGAGGAAAGATCACTGGGGTACCTCGGGATTGTGACACCCGTGTTTACTTAAAGAAAGTAAACCCCCTGAGGGGGATGGAAACCAGATGATTCCTCCGCACAAAAGCGTTGCGGATTTGGGTTTCCAAATATGTAATATTATCTAGAGTGGATCTTCCTTTACGGAATCCACTCTGATTTACATGTATACATTTATTTTCTTCTAAGACATGTACGAGACGGGCGTTGACCATACGTTCGAGAGTCTTACATAAGCAACTCGTCAGAGCTATTGGTCGATAATTTGATGGTTCTGAAGGATCCTTACCAGGTTTAAGGACCGGAATTATTATCGCTTCGCTCCAAAGAGATGGAAATTTATTTTCAGTCCAGATCCTATTGAACAAATATAATAAGTTCAACAGGGAATCTGGATTTAAATGTCGAAGCATTTGATAGCTAATTCCGTCAGGTCCTGAGCTGGTATTGTTGGCCTGCTGTAATGCTCGCTTCAACTCCAACATCCGAAATTCGCAGTTGTAAGGCAAAGCTTGTCTTTGGTTGAAACGGATTGATGTTTGCTCAGCTCGACTCTTTGTCCTTAAAAACGAAGGACTGTAAGAGTCAGAGCTGGAAACTTGTTGTTGTTGTTGTTGGGTTGGGTTTTATGGCGCAAAGTCCAATAAGGACAAGCTGCGCCAAAAATTATATTTAATTAAAACCTTGTTAAAAACCCAAATTCAACGTTAAAATGTTAAAATACAAAAAATAAGTGTATATCATATGATTAAAATCTCAAATATAATTAGTAAAATGAAAGTAAAAATAAAATTCATAAAAGTGAAATGAAACTATTTAAATAAAATAAATAAAACCAATTGCCTTTAAAAAGGCAAAAAGGTTTCTGTGGGGTGGCTCCCCCACTAAATCATACATAGTTAAAATGTCTGTTTTAAAGAAAGTAAAACGATATAGGCTAAAATCTTTACATGAAATTAAAATATGGAAGACAGTATATGGTTCATCACACGTTTCACACCAAGGATTCAATTCACTTAGAAATAAATGTCTATGTGTGAAACGTGTGTGTCCGATACGAAGGCGAGTTAAACGAACATCAGCACTTCGTAACGGTAAAACGAATGAAGGGATGACGTATGGAAATATGGCACGTAGTTTGTTGGAGACCTGCATATTCCAGTACTCCTGCCATAGAGAAAAAACAAAGTTTTTAACAACCTTTCTCACATCAGTAAGAGGGACAGATGGATGATATGCAGCCGATGCAGATTTAGCAGCTGCATCAGCTTTATCATTGCCCTCCAGACCTACGTGACTTGGGATCCAACAGAATTTAATATCATATCCCTTGCCAGCAAGGGAATCTACAGTTTGGAAAATTTTGGACACAACAGGATGATTACTTGTGTTTGAATTTTTCAACGCTTCTATAACACTCAAGCTGTCAGTGTATACGCAAATTTTATAGTAATTTTCTGTATTCACGAGCTGAAGCGCTTGGTATATTGCCATAGCTTCAGCAGTAAAAATGGAGCAGGACGTATGGAGGTTGTAGCCGTAACTTCTATTATTGAAGAAAATGCCACAACCAACATGTCCTGCAATTTTTGATCCATCCGTGAATACAGGCGTATAAGAAGAATACTGACAGCGGTGTGAACGAAAAAGCTGTTGAAAAATCGTAGGAGTTGTGTCCGATTTCCGAAACTGAACAAAGTTGTTAATTATAGATATCTGTGGATCAAACCAAGGTGGATGTAATAGTAAGTCCGTTTTAATGAAACGGACACCACATAGGTCTGTCAAAAAAAGATGATTTTTAATACGAGTGAGAAAAGGTTAGATGCTATAAGAGCGAGCATCATACAATCTCTCCAATGCAGGAGTTAAAGCCAAGGAACGTAAAGGGTGTTGTCGGTCAGACATGACCTTTGCGTAGTAATTGAGAGACAGCTGCATTCGTCTCAGGTCTAAAGGCAATTGTTGGCAAATCGCATAAAGACTCTGGACGGGTGATGTGCGGAATGCGTCTGAACATATCCTCAAAGCAGAGTGATGCACAGTGTCCAATCTGCGTAAAACAGAAGACCTAGCAGATCCATACACAACACATCCGTAGTCAATACGAGATAAAATAAGTGCTTGATAGACTCGAAGGAGCGACAAGCGATCAGCACCCCAAGATGTATTTGAAAGCACCTTGAGGATATTAAGCGATCGCTCGCACTTCTTCCGCAGATGTAAAACATGCGGAAGAAAGGTCAACTTTCGGTCGAATGTCACACCAAGAAATTTAATCTCGTTGACTACAGGTATTGGCGTGTTGTTCAGTTTGATAACTGGATCATTGTGAATGCTGGTCTTTCTGCAGAAATGGACACAGCAGCTCTTGCTAGGAGATAGTGTAAAGCCATTCTCAGCACACCATGCAGCTATTTTATTTACAGATGTTTGTAATTGTCTCTCAATTAAACGCATGTTCGATCCTTGGCAAGATATTTGCAGGTCATCCACATACATTGTGCCATTAACAGATGGTGAAAGGTGATGAAGGATGCTGGTTATGTAGAAATTAAAAATTGTTACACTTAAAATTGAGCCTTGGGGAACACCCTCGGCTTGATTAAAAGTATTGGATATAGATGATCCAATACGTACTTTAAAAACACGGGAGCGTAAGAAATTCTTTAGGAATATCGGAAGATTACCCCGAAAACCAAAATCATATAATGAACGGAGAATTCCATGTCGCCACGTACGGTCGTATGCCTTCTCGATGTCGAAGAAGATGGAAACCAGATGGTTCCTCCGCACGAAAGCGTTGCGGATTTGGGTTTCCAAATATGTTATGTTATCAAGAGTGGATCTTCCTTTACGGAATCCACTCTGATTGATATGTATACATTTATTTTCTTCTAAGACATGTACGAGACGGGCGTTGACCATACGTTCGAGAGTCTTACAAAGGCAACTCGTCAGAGCTATTGGTCGATAATTTGATGGTTCTGAAGGATCCTTACCAGGTTTCAAGACCGGAATTACTATCGCTTCGCTCCAAAGTGATGGAAATAAATTTTCAGTCCAGATCCTATTGAACAGATACAATAAGTTCAATAGGGAGTCTGGACATAAATGTCGAAGCATTTGATAGCTAATTCCATCAGGTCCTGGGCTGGTATTATTGGCCTGCTGTAATGCTCGCTTCAATTCCAACATCCGAAATTCGCAGTTGTATGGCAAAGCTTGTCTATGGTTGAAACGGATTGGTATTTGCTCAGCTCGACTCTTAGCCCTTAAAAACGAAGGACTATAAGAGTCGGCGCTTGAGACGTTAGCAAATGTTTCACCAAAGACGTTAGCAATGTCTGCAGGAGAAGAGTATATAGCAGCTCTGGCTTTTATAATAGGAATTGCAAATTCTCTATAAATACCATTGGCTGCTTTTACTTTTCTCCATAACTGCTTACTGGATGTGGAAGATGTAATTGAAGAGACATAGCGAGACCAGGATTCCTTCTGACTTCGACGACGAGCTCTGCGAGCTAATGCTTTTGCTCTCTTAAAGGCAATAAGATTCTCCGTCGTGGGGTATCTCCGAAATAACCCCCATAACTTCCTTTGTTTTTTATAAGTTTGTTCACATTCCTTGTTCCACCACGGTTTGCAGCGCCTTTTAAGTGTAGAAGAACTCTTAGGTATTGCAGTATCAGCTGCTCTTATAATTTTTTCAGTGACTTTATTTACGGCATTATCAATATCCTCGATCGTAACCATGTTATCATCAACAACTGCCAATTGTGTAAATAACGGCCAATCTGCCCGACTGTACACGTAAGTAGGTATGCGTTGCTGCACACTACTACCTCCAGTCTGGGAGATGACGAGTGGGAAATGATCGCTATTATGCAGATCATTCCCTACTGTTAAATTCAACAATGGCAGAAGTGAAGGTGAACAAATGGCGAGATCGAGAGAATGAAATGTTCTTGTGGGTATGTGGAAATATGTTTTCTCGTCGGTATTGATCAGAAAGAGACAATTATCGGAAATAAATTGCTCTATCTGACGACCGCGAGAATTAGTATCATCACTTCCCCACAG
>JAPDSC010118073.1:0-49210 GCA_026290005.1 Latrodectus geometricus
ATATATATATATATATATATATATATATTACTGTGCCTCCAGTGCTTTTGTATAACTTTACCTTGATCGTGGTCAATTTTCCATTGGGTAGCATCAACGCGTTGCTAATGCATAAAAGGATTAATTAATGAGTAAAAAGGACTAATTAATATTTTGAACTATTAAACACTTTTACTTTACTCGAACTTTACAATTTACTTGAACTTAGCATTTTTTTTTTTTTTACAACTTACTTGATTTATTAAACACTTTATGAAGCACAATTAACCTTATCGGTATGCACTTAATTCAAGTAAAATTGTCTCTTATTCGGATGCTTTTCTTAATAGGCGCCAGTAGTTTGTTGTGCTGCCCTAATACATGTTTTAGAAAAGTCAATTTATTAGCTAAAAAAAATTTTTTTTCTGTTGCTGTCGAGATTATTTTTAGTGTGCTATAAAATACACGCAGCTTTTTTTGTGTATTAATGTTTATACTCATATATATATAATTGTTTCCCATTTTTATGTTTTTAATCAACTGTTGTCTTAAAATTTCCTTTCAGATCCCTTTAGTATATATTCCACTCACCGTATAATATAAATTGCTGAAAGAAGGAAGCTTCTTAGATATAACTCTTTTCTTATCAATTTCATTGCTTTTGATGTATCTAATTGAATAGTTTCTGTTCCTAACATATTTTTACCTAGGACTTTTTAAGTTAATGTCTCAACAATTAAAAATATTTGTTTACGAAGCAGATTATACTCGTTTATTCTTACCTAATTAATTTAAAACAACATTTGAATCAAAACTATGAAATGAGTTGTACTTGTTTAATCATTTAAAAAAAAAATACCGCTTTTATATTTAATAGGGGTTCTAAAAAGTATCGAGTTCTGACAAGTCAACTACTGACAGATATTGGTTGATACGAAATTCTTCGAACGGTCACTGGTATTTCGGTAAAAAATGATTTCCAACTTTTTTTCAGAATGTCTTTTAGTGGAATGCGTGCAATAATGTGTTTTGTGCGACGTTTTAAAATACCTCTACTTCTAGTGGGCAGAAACCATGGATACCGAAAGACAATGTCAGTCTCTGCCTGTGTACGCTCTCTCATGACGTATTACACAGTTGAGTGCGCGTAAAGGTGACCTACAAGCAACACGTATGAGACTACCATCAAATAAAGAATGTCCTCTGCTATTTAGGAAGAGTTTTATTATTATTTTCCCCCCGGTAAACTTGATGTTTCAGTGACTTTGTAAACTCTTCTCATTACAGGAAATTGTCTGTGCAAGTTTTTTTTAATCATGTATAATATATTTTTTTTTCGGTTGCCTCATTAACGATAGTTTCATCCGTTTCTGTTTTCTGCTTCTAGTCAGTTAAAATTCAACATGTTACCGCCTGTGTGGTGTTACTTGTCAGTATAGTTGACAAGATAACAAGTAGAAATGGTTTCCCTCGATTTTTAAGTTTCTTTTCTAAATTTTTTTTAGCTGTGACGAATTTTGTCAACTGAGTATTTTCTGTGTTTTAATAATGACAAACCCATTCCAGTGAGAGTTGAAGCTTCACGTCTCATGAATCACAATAATTACCAAGCCAATAAAAATGATTTTAATTGATATTTTTAAATGAAATAGGATTTTATTGATAATGATAATATTTATTTGCACCATAAATAATCATTCAAATAAAAAAATAAAACAATGAATAATAAAACTTCATGCTTCATGAGCCACACTACTTCAAAATCAATCAATAAATAAATTAGGATTGAAGTTTTTAAATAAAAATGGGGTTTGTGTGTGTATGTTTGTATGGATAATTATAATGTTTATTTACATTACTGTTATTTTATATAATTATGATTGACAAAACAAAGCAGCAATTATTTAATTTGAGAATATTTTTCATAGTTGAATGTTATTAATTTGTTTGTTTAATTTACCAAAAAGAGCTTTCATTAAAAAACATTTTTGGGTTTTTAGAAATGTGATTGCAAATATTTGTGAGGAACAGTCAAAAATACAGAAATAGTGTAATTCAGGAATGTTAGAGTATTTAAAATTTATGTCCTGGAAATTTTGACAAAAAAAATAAATTTTTTATGTATATAACATATTATTTTTGTCCATCGTCTCTTAATACCTTTGCAAATATCGTATTAAAAATGCAAAAATCAAAACAAACCAGTCATTTAAATTATTAAAGTTATATTATTAACAAACGTGTAAATTTATAGGCGTTTACTTTTTTTAAAAAATATATTTTAATATAGTGACAGATATTTTAAAGATTAATTTTAATCAATGAGAGATTTATTAAAATATATTTTAATACCCCTTTCACTATATAATTTCTATTAAAAGAATATTGAGCATTGAAATAAACAGAATAAAAAGTGAATTTCTTAATGTTTCTAGCATGCTCAAGAGATTGAAATGCAAATTTAAGAAAGAAAGACCCCATAGTGAGTTTCTTATGATTAGTAGATAAATTGTTCATATGATAACATCAAAGTTAAGAATTAAAAATAATAAAGTTCATTTGATTTATTGAGTATGAAATATGACCTCCATGAGCTGAAATATTTGCACATACTTCAATGAGAATCTGATATACCTCCACTCTACTGTCACCTGGCCACATAAATAAAGATACATAATCAAAAAAAAATTTTTTCTTGCAATTATTAACCGTAGATATCTCAAATTTGCTCATTGAGAGACAATTCTAGATATGTGATAAGCTATGGTTGGATACTGAATTTACAGAAATCATTCACAACATGCACATTAGTGCTGTTATGTTGAAAATGATTCCTGGAATACCAAGAAAAAAATGACCTTTAAATTGACTGTACTACAATATTATCACAATGTTGATCTATGTATCAGAAAAGAAATAAAGAGATCTGCATGGATTAATAAATCATTCTCTCTTAAAATTATGTATGTAGGATTATGTAGGATCTCTCTTAAAATTATGTAGGCATATTATCACAATGTTGATCTATGTATCAGAAAAGAAATAAAGAGATCTGCATGGATTGATAAATCATTCTCTCTCTACATTTATATGTGTTAGCTTAGAATCAATGGAACGGTTGTCTTTATACATGTGACAATTATAATGTACAGGTCTCGTCTGATACGACTCTGCGAAATCTTTTGAGGTTGTATCGAATTTCACTCGTACTATAGTTTCTACTATGAGTTATACCTATAATCCAAGGAATCTACTGGACAAATGTTCGACTAAAGTCATTTTATAGCATTTATTACCTCAGAGTTAAGGAAATATGAATAATGTTATTATCTCATCCTAATTACTTAGAGATCTACCAGAATAAATCTCGAATCAAATGACAAACAATGTCCTTATGTTTAACTCTTTCCGTTAGAGATAGAAAGAATCAAGCACATTATCCAACACGAGGATTACACAATCAAAACACAAGGTTTAATCTAATTCATAAATTTTCTTATAGCATTTGAAAATTGCATTCGCTCTAGCTTCTATGCCATTTAAGAATGTATCATTAGTTTCAGTTATTTGTATTTCGTGCAACTACACTTACAGCTACCGGAATTTTATGATCTTCTTTTTGTGGTGTTGCTATTTCAATTTAAAATATTATAGCAACATGCAACAATATTGCTATTAACAGGTATGGCAATTTTTTAGAAAAACTTTGAGCTGGAAAGCTTTGAAATTTCTCAAAATTTACATTTTAACTCCCCTTTACTTTAGTATTATACTATACTGAATGAGAATTTATTTTTTATTTTTAGAAAAGCAAAATTATTTGTTTTTGTATTGACTTCGTGACTTTATTCACAGCAAACTTTATTCATCCCGACTGAAGACATTTTTCATTACTTGGGAAGGAACTGTCAAAACGAGAATTTTTTTTATATCAACCTAACGTATGTTTATCTATAATATTTCTATATCGCTTGAGATTTTTATGATACCAAATTAATTTTCCAAATACATTTAGTCATTAAGCTTGCATTAAATTGTATAGATCAAACTAAAAGGTAATTAAATATATTTTATCCTTTTTTTATTGCAGAAAATTTAAAAATAAATCCCATTTTCTTAAGAATTACAAAATAATTCTCTCAATAAACTTTTAATCAAACAAAATTTATTTCCTTCTGCTGTTGCTATTTTTTTCAGTTTGTTTTGAATACAAGTTTATTAAGTGATAAGCATTTTTAAAGTTTTGACTTGTTTTGAAGATAAGAGCTAATAATTGTTATTATTAGTGTTATCACCTCCACTTTTTCGTTACTTTCTTCACCAACAATGCTCAACAAGTTTAAAGTGCCTGAAGTGTTCACGGATCAAGAGTTTTAAACTCAAGAAAGAAAATAGCGAGCGTCTCATGTTTTATTCGATAGAAAGAAATGAGTAAATTGCTTTTCCAATTTCAAGGATAATTCTGTTTCAAAATAATGGCATTTTTTACCTACATTTAAACAAAAAATCATGTTCTCATAATTTTGAAAATATTATTTTTCAAAATAATTTTATTTTTGTTCATTTTTTTATGAAATTACATAATAAAGGGTATGAAAGGTTTGTTTTTATTCCTCATGTTCAGATTATATTATCATTTAAGTTATGCATATAATGTATTTACATAACAATTTTGTGTATAGTTAAAATTAATTTATTTAAGGGTTATTTCTCAAAAAACACACATATATCATGACAATTACTTACAATATTGTACAATTTATGGTTTTTTTAACTAGAAAAACCGTAAATCAGTTTAAAAAAATCAGTTAAGAAAATTAGATGTTAAACTTAAATACCTTCGGACTAGGCTCATACGTATCAACCAAACGTATATTATTATTGATAATTATTTCATTATTTACAATTAAGAAAATAAGTTATTTGCAAATTATGAAATAATTATTATTCTGTATTTCTTATACCTTGCTTCAATTTACATTTTTAGTTTGAGTACAAATAACATAAAAATGCTGTAAAATGCCATTTAATTAATACTGTTAGCACACACCTACATGAATATATATATATACAAGAACATATATATACATGTATGGATGTGTGTATATGTAGATACAATAGAACTTCCCTATATTGAATCTGAATCTGATCTTAGACAATTGGCAAATATTAACAATATTTACCAATATTTAAAATCATATGGCTTAAGAATACAAAAGTCTTCGTCAACGTGTTTAGGAAACCCTTTATGTGTTGACTTGAAAAACCCTTTCTATGCTAATAAGAGATCATTTTACATTTTATAACCAGTGACTGATATTACTGATTTTAAGAGATTGTGTGTGGATACAGAGTGAGAATTGCTTCACCTACAAGCAAATAAAAACTGAAATTGGTGTAAAACAATTCATTTTTTTTACCAATTAAATTTTGGAACCACATTCCAAATCATAAAATCAAAGAATGTGTATTGAAAATAACCTATTATTACCATTATATTGCAATAAGCTTGTAAATTAGTCTTACATATTTTAAAAATAAATAATTTAGATTATTTTTATTCAAAAGATTTTAATTAAACTTTGAATGAATATGAATTTCTGTAATAATTCTTCAACCACTTATAGTAGCTATTGGTTTAAAGGAAGGACATTGGTAATATGTTTATGAGAATATCGATTTTAAAAGTCTTTCCTTAGAAAAAATTTTCTTTAAAATAAGAACAATAAGTTATTGGAATAACATACTTTCTTAATTAATTGTATATTCCCCTCAACCAAAATGAAATAAAATGATGGTATTTTAATCATTTTATAGTAAAATATATACATATCTTTTAGTAAAATAATTTTAGGCTGCTTTATAATAAGAGTTTATTTTATTCAAATAATAAAAGGAGTACATTTTTTTGTCGAGTGCCCACCAGGCTGCCAAAATGGGGTGCGCTGCTCCACTTTTTTCAACTGAACCGATATTGGGTTTGGAGTCCGACTTCCTCAGTACTCACATGCCATAGGTACCCGTTTATAGGGTAGGCAACCATTCAAACTCCCTTCATACAAGAAAAGGTTTACAACATAGGCAGAAGACAGGACAGTAAAAAAAGACAAGAGAGATATCATCCATGCCGGACTCGAACCCAAAGCCCCCTCTCAGCAATCAAGCACGCTGTCCACTAGACAGGGTGGTCGGCAACCGCAGCACTTGTCTTATATATATGTATTTTACTACTCTTTTGATCCATACGAGTCTTAACAGAAAGATTCAAACTATTTCATGAAAAGATACTGTAAATAAATAATCCTCTTATATAATAATTTAATATGTATATACATGCATATATTTGAGAAAGAATCTTACACCTATATTATTCGATGATTAACCCTTCTTTGCATAATGGTGGAAATTTCCATCATAACCTATAATGCCCAAAAATTATATAAAAGAACAAGTTCACTTTAAGTTGATCGTGTTTGGATACCTTTTTAATGTTCATTGCATAAAAAGAAACATAGCTGTCAAAAATAAACAAGTGTCATTATCAGTGAAATGAGCTTAAAGTTGTCTCATTCCGCTGTTTGTTGTAGTTGCAATAAACGTATGATTTTGTTTATAATTTTGTTTTATTATATTAGAGTTTCTATTGCTAAAAAATTGAAAATGAGTGGAAGAAAGGTTTGTAACACGTGTTTCTGTTATTTTCCTCTTTTATTTCTATTTAGCACTAAGCTAATGATCTAACTTTGGATGATGATGGAAATTTTTAGCATATTGTTTTTTGCTAAATTTATACTATAAATATATACTAAGATTTTTTTAACCATTTTTCCTTTAATTTTGAACATGAATTATATCAACTTGATTTATTTCACCAATAAAGAAAAAATCAAGCAAAGAAGGGTTAAAATGACAAAGCATACATATCTATTGACGTTTTGGTGGAATTTTTTAAATGAAATATTATACTAATACAACTTTAAATCTGTACTAGGGAACTAATGCAGAGAATCGTAAACTAATGCAGAGAATCGTAATCACATGGTTAATAATGCAATAAACTATTTAAATTATTTTTGATCTAAACCATCCCCCCCAAAAAAAAGTTGTATAAATTCATAAAGCTTCTTTCTTCAGGTAAAATTAAACGTTTTCTTTAGCACTTAATACAAAATTCCTTTTCTTCAGATACCATCACAGCAGCTCGTATTTTAAAACCTTCTTAATCTCTGTCTGCGCAACTGTTATACTTTGTTGCCTTAAAATAGTTGTTTTAGGAAAAGATTTGAAATGCTACAGAAGATTAGATAAATACTTAGTCATGACTTTTGAAGCAGAACTTGGTTTTATGTGAGTTCAAATCATCCAAATAAACTGTTGATGACTCACCAGTCTCACAATGACATACATACCTGCTCAATGAGCTGCGAAGATAGTTCTCTTGTTGCACACAAATTCTAACAGTGGAAAATCACCCACTATTTACGCATTGTAAAAAAGTATGATAAGTGATTTTGTGGTCAGGCGTAAAGCGACTTTTCGAAAGGTCATGTTTCGATTGTGAATGTTATCACAAGTGTCCAAGCAAGGAAGGCGCATGCTTATTTAAAACCAAGAATAGCAGTTATTTTAAGGAGTTTATACAGGTAATCATCTGTGTAAACTTCTTAAAATAACTGCTTATTTAAAGCAAGAAATAACAATTTTTTTTAAGGTTTCAATGTTTATATCAAAAGTCTATCTAAAGTTATCTTATATCTTTGCTTTTAAATCGTATAAGTTTTTAAATTTTCAGCATTATATGTATTAAATAAAAAAATTAAACGTGTCTATTTAAACCGCCCAATAACTGAATGGTTAACGTTCCTGACTCCTAAGTTGTTGGTCCCGGGTTCGAATCCTGGTTCAGACATATCCGTTTTCTTTCTTTCTCTGTGTTTCTTTGTTTTTTCTCCTGAGATGATGTATGAATGTGGCCCACCCTATAAACGGGTTTGTGGTAGTGTTACATGGGTAATGCTACTCGCCTCCGTGACTTGGCACACCGGGTAAAGCTAAATGAGTAACAATTGTTGTGGTGATGGGTCAATAACACAGTGCCCGCCATTGGAAGAAAAAAAAATCATATCTATTTAATAAGATTTAGAAGACCTCAGACTATAAAAAAATCACCTTAACTGTGAACATATGATTGAAATAAATCTGAGAACAACATAAGGGAGAATTTTTGTTCATAATGGGAATAACTTTTTTCATTTTAATTTGTAATTTTAACATTGAATTTGTAATCCTCTCTCAATACTTAAATAATTAAATTAAAAATGTTGTATGATGATATTTTTTCTACAGTTAGTATAATTTATATAAATAAAATTTGATTTTTATTATCTTTTAGTATTTTATGGAGTACATTGTTTTGTAATTTACTTTTACCAGGAAAAATGAAACTGGAAAGTAAATCAATTGATTTAAGTTATTCTGATATGCTTGAAAAGTTTAAATATAACGATATTTTTCATTGATCTGGACAAAACTTCAATTTTATAGACAGACTTCTTTGTTTTAACAATAGGATTTTGTAAAAAAAATATCACTTGGTGCACTTATGAATGAAACATTTTTGTGGTAGAAATCTTTTTTCAAACTCAGTTGAATGAATACAGCAGCACTAGAATGCATATCTAATTCTACTTTATAATTATTCCTTTATTCTACTTTATAATTCTACTTTATAATAACTAGAATAATTATTCCTTTTTTTGTAGAATTTGCTCATTTTCTACGAATCGTGTGTAGTAAAGATGAAATAAATATTGTAATGAATGAACTGTGAATAATAAACAGAAAAATTTCATTAGAAACTAAGGTAAAAAAAAAAGCAAACATTTTTGGAAGTTAAAATAAATTAACTTTAGTCCTGGAATATCAAGAAAATACCAGATTGTTTTGTTCATGAAGGAGAAAATGAGTGTTATGAAAAATGGATTCCAACGAATTAATGAAATGTATAATAATGAAATCTTGAAATGTGTAATAGATTCAAAGAATCTCTGGTAGATTAATTTTATGAAAACATTCCCTTGGATAGATTTGTAAAAGTTTATGTTTAATGATGTCAACAATCAAGAACTAGAGAATTCCAAATTATAATTATTAAAAAATAAAAATTTTATACCTATCCCACCAGCTTAAAATTGTTTCCTTACTTTTGACTGATATAGACAAAAACACATAATTAGTTTAAGAATAAAAGAAAAAAAAATGTTAATTTAGACACAGTGTACATTTTAACTAAAATGAAATTACTAGAAAATTTTGCAAGAGCATTAAAGTATGTAGACATCTCTTTTGATGCTAAATTTCGGAAAATGTTAAAACAATGCCACACGATGATTCTGATAATTTTTTTTAGCATTGGAATCTCGTTAATATGTTAAAAGTATTTGTAGTTAATAATATTAGGTTGGGGAAAAAGTAATCCATTATTTTTTCGGTAGACGTCTGTCTGTAGTGATCGATATCTCGTGAGGTATCTATCAAACAATTTCAGATTTATGCTCGTTGGAAAGGTGACATTTGACGCTAAAATATCCTTTTGAGGTTTTTTGTTTGATTAATTCAGTTACGAGTAAAAGGTTTTAAAAATGGAAGACAACAAACAGAAAATTCGATACATTTTCGTTTTTCTCTTGTAACGGCGAAAAAGATAGCCGGGTGGCTAAAATTGTGAAAGGTGTTTATCGTCCTATATAACAGTGCTCCGCAACCGGTGTGCCACGGCACACCGGTGTGCCGCCGCTGAAACACAGGTGTGCCGCCGCTTGAAATTACACAACATATTTATTTTAATGCAATGTACTCTAATACAAATTTACAATTTATAAAAACGAATTGTATATACTTACTATATTTCAATGCAAAACCATAAATAAAATAACAATTGTTTAGCACTTGCTATAATGTATTCACACAATAGAAGAAATGGATGTCAATAGAAGTAAATAGAAGATCCACCTGCACAATGTTTATATCGACTGTTCCTGAAAAATAGTGCGCAGAATTCAATAGTCAGCAGACAGCGTTGTTTAGGATTTAGAACGCACCTAATATAATATTGTCAGTGTTAGATACGAATTTCTACTGGACACATACAACCAGATCACTTCTTACCCCTATAAATTAAATCGCAGAAGTTTATAAATTAACCATTCGTGTTTGTTATTAACGTGATTTATTTTTGTGCCCATTTCAATATGGATAAATTTTTATTTGGAAAACAATCTAATTCTCGGGCAGAAGATGATGAACCTTGCACAAGCAGTATTGCTAAGAAAAGAAAGATTGTGAATAGAAATTACTCCGAAGACTACATTCGACGGGACGTTAAAACTACATTTTGGAGAAGTTCCATTGGATGTTTGCTGGATTTCGGCTAAGAATGAATATCCTCAAATTTCAAAACAGGCTATTTCAATTTTAATCTCCTTTTCAACAACTTGTTTTAATTTAAAATGATAAGCGGTCTTGCTTAAAAAATCTCGATCAAGAACTTCGAGTTGCACTATCAAATATCGAGCCCAATATAAAATACTTGTGTTCCTTGAAACAAGCTCAAGTATCACATTAATTACCCTTTTTGCCTATTTTTTTGTATTATTGTAGTTTTGTAATCAATTATATATGTTATGTACATATAATACCGTAAATATGTAAAATAAAACGAATTAAAATATTAATTAATGTATTATTTTCTGATGTATATACGTGTTGTTTTATTATATTTATACCTATTAAATTTGGTGTACCGTGAAAACCAGAAAAAGCTTTTGGTGTGCCACGAATAAAAAAACGTTGCGGAGCACTGCTATATAAGACTGTAACAACCAGTTACGTACAACTTTTGTTTCGTCGATTCCGTTCGGGTATTTTTGATGTTAGAGATGCACCTCGCATGTGGATACAGCATCGTCGAAAATGTCTATAAAATATCAAAAATGATCGAAGTTAACCGCAAGTCAGCAGTCGTAACGCGCAAGACCAAAAAATCTACACGAAAGCTGTTTTAAACCTTTTTACAAAGTGAATCCAAAAGAAGTTACATAAAGTTCACGTAAAAATAATAAATTTCTTTTTCCCCAACCTAATTTATATAAGTTAAAAGGTTAAAGAGTTCAATAGCAAAACTGGGTTGTCCTATTTGCTAAAATATCGTTCTGTTAAAACTATAGCAAACCAAAGAGACTGTTGGTTAATATGAAATAATTGCTGTTCAAAAAACTCTACAAATTCAAACCATTTCCATTACATAAATTTATAGATTTACAGTCATAAATTTGATAGGGAATTATACCAAATGTTAAAAAAATTATACGAAATGTTGAAATTATTATAGTACGAGTAAATGGTGCTCCAAAAAAATAAAAAAAAATATACAGAAGACGTATTTGAAAAATTTTGAAATTCTATGGAACGCTATACTTATTTAGAAATTATGGTAACTGCTGTCTAATTACAAGTTTTTTTAATATGTTCCAGTTATGTGTAAAACACAATACATTTTAATGAATTCATTTAACATCAAATTTATTTTAAGTTCTTAAATAATGAATGAATAAGAATCAGAAAACTTCATTTTTGCAGCTTTTTAATATCATTCTACCAATATGATATATTTAAAACAAAGCAGAAATAACCAGTGATTTGAATTTGTTCAAAGTTAGTTCAGCTTGACAATTTTTAAATAGGTTTTGACTGTATATAGTTTATTTCATCATTTCAAAACTTGAAATTCGAAATTTAAAAAAAATTTAAATTATAATTTTTTAATTATGTGATTTTATAAGTCTAAATTGTTTTAAAAAAGAAAAGACATAAATGAGAATATGAAATAATTCATTTATATCAAAAGCTTTTTTAATCGTTTTTCTTATTGTCACGTGTATGTATATAATTCTAAAAGTCCAAATATGTACCTGTGTGTAATTGTGCACAATATTTATTGGTGTTTTACTGGTTTCTTGATGTGCAAATTTGTTAATATTGAATTTTATTCACTTGTAAAGAATATAAACACAATGAATGAAAATCTATTAAACAAAATTCACTAATATTAACAAGTTTAGCACTATTTCTTAATTGCATAGTAATAAGGAATCACTAGAGTAACTAATTTCTAACTAATATAGATTACAATTGAAAATATTTCTTTTGAATAGATTAAAAGTTAATCTATTTACTTGCTATTTGTATCACTTTTAAGACATCATTTCTTAAAATTCATACTTTAATTAAGGTGAATTGTAGTATTGACTATAAATATTTTCACATTACAGATAAATATTCCTACCCTGTAAATAAATGTTCACTTTTCCTTTCACCTTTTGCTTCTATTAATAATTTTGTGAAATTAATGAGAAACAGAAAAGTCGCAAAATCCTCTCTGCATTCCTACTGGGATTTGCTACCCGACTGGGATTCCAACGGTGTGAAATGATACCATGTATATTCATGTGTTTTCAACTGTGTCTGCACATGGCGAGTTTGGTTTATCCTGATAATTTTATTGCACTCCTTTTTCTCCCAGCATGCATCAGTGTTTATTAATTCAGAGTAAGAAGGGTTAGCACGAATAGACACAAGACTTATTATTTGGACTAAGAAACATGTTGTGCAATATATTGAATAATCAAAGTGAAATGCCCACTGGAATACTGTTATAACCCTTTTCCGTAGTGGAGGAAAATATTTTATGGAAAGTGAGTGAAGGTTTCTTTGTTTTCTTTAAAAATATTTCTTTACACAAGGATAATTATTATATTAAAGAACCACACACATATAACGAGAGAAATGTTAATTATGTTTAAATGTTAATTATGTAAAATGTTAATTAATTTTATAAACAGTATATGTTTCTATCAACATATTTATTTTCAAGGGCATAGAAATTGCCCTCTTTTTGATCTTCATAGTAATATATGATAAGCAAAATATCTCATGTTAAATATTAATATAAATGTAGTTTATATATAGATATATATACCATTTGAAACCTAACTAAAGAAAATAGTAAATTGTTTGAAAATTTTCCAATATAAAAAATACTTAAACTATGATCAAATTTTTCATATAAATAAATTTTCATAAGTATTATTTACACTATATCGAAAAAATCTTCAAACATGATCAAAATCCTATTACTGAGATATTTTGGTAGAAATTTGACATTTCTCATATTTAAATAATTTTTAATATTTGTTTTTGTTTATTTAAGATAAAAAAAATCCTTATATCTAATAATGAACGTAGCTGCAGACTGTAATTGCCTAAGTGTATATCACGTAGTGACTTTAAAATAACAGTATGTGAAAAATTAATATTTATATATAGTTTATAAAATAAGAAAACTCAGACTGCTCACACAAAATGTTTCATGTGAAAAGATCTTAAACTGGGTTTTCTCAAATTTATAAAAACATTTTTCCAAGCGAAAAAATAAAAAAGATTGTTTCTCAAAATGTACATTTCATATTTGAATAGCTACTTACATTTTTTTTTAAATGAGCTGAAGAAGTTCATTGTCTTCAGTTAACCCTTTAGGTACATTTGACGAGTGAGACTCGTATCATCTGTTTACTTCAATACAATACATTCTTCAAATAACTTGGTACTCAAAGGGTTAATATATAGAATACGTAAAAATTATAAAATTCATAGATTGTATTTTACTTAATATAAGTAAGCAAAATAATTTCAATTTGTTTTAAAAATAGCTTTGTTGTAAGGAAATTGTAACTGTTCTAAGAAACTTAGCTTTATTCTTTTAACTTTTGATTATTGTCTTCACTAATTCATCCACGTCAAGTAAGGTCAAAGAAATATCCTTGAATTAAAAAGAATTTTCATGAGAACGATGTGAACTATATATTCTGTATTATGTGAACTATATATTCATTATAACATTATTAAATTAGTTTATTCTTAATCCTTTATCTTGAGTCATGGCTATAGGCACTGCTCATCTAAGGCCTAACTAGAATTGTGGGAATTATTGTATTTTGCTAGCTCTCAAATATTCATATACCAACAATCACAGCATCTATGTGCATTGTAATCAAGTATCGAGTATTTAAATAATTGAAAAGGAATGGAATAGCTATTGATTTTTGTACAGTTACATTTCTCAATGCTTATCTTAGGGGATAAAAATAAAAAAAATACATTCTTTCTCTTTAATCATTACGTAACTCTCTTCTTAAAATTTCCTAACTCTACTCTTTGTGCTTATAAAAATGCTACAAATTATTCAACACCAAATATGAAGGATAAAATACACTGTTTTTCCTACAAAAATCCCATTTTAAACCCAAAATTCAGTGAATGGCTCTCTAAATATTTCTAAAAGCTTTCCTGATATTATAGAAAACTTTCAGCTATATATATAATATAGAAATAAGATTTCTTAATCTATGCTTTTATCCAATAAAAATAAAACCTCAAGAAAAGAACCTCTATTAATAATTTATACATTTTAATCACTTATAATCATCGAATTATATGAGATTTTTCTTTTCAGGACTTTAAATTTTGTCTGTGAAAATTTTGGTCTCGGGAAACAAAATAAAACCAAGAAGGTTTAAAACTATTTGTCTAAATTTGCATCAATGCAAGTTAATAGTATTTAATGAATGCAGCTATAAAACGTAAGAGGATATTTTCGATTATCCGAATTCTTATTATTTTATCTTTTAAGCTTTAGAAAGTTAAAAGATGTATACAGAAACTGGATATGTCTTATAGCATTTTTTGGTGGCTATCATATTTTCTTTTAAATTTAAATGCAAATCTTTATTTTTATATCGAATTGCCAAGACTCATCCCTAATATGGATGGATATTCGATCTTGGGAGGGGTTTCACTCTCATTCGAAATGCCCCTGTGGACATTCAGTAGTAATGAAAAAGAATTGATTTATACATATGACGCGTGATCCATTCTCTTTTATGCAGTCGTTTCATTCCCTATCATCACAGTTCTGGTACTAGTTCTTACAGCTGCCCGACCCCCTAGATACCGCACTCTTCCTAGACTTTAATGTACTCTCTCCCTATTTTAGGTCACTCTTCTCCTGTCCCCAGAAATGGGCTCTGAGCCATTGCGTGCAGCTCACATTTTGAAAATTCCGCTTATGACCCACGCGTCACATGACTGCATTGGACACGCCCTTCCGTTCATCTTTTATCTCCTATTAGCCTCCCATCCGATATTTTTTTAGTGAAATCTATGAGACCAGTACCATTGTCTTGGACATTCAGCTTTCAAGAGCTGTTTCCTGTCTTCCTAAGCATTTTTTCGAGGGAATTTTCTTCCCTTTCCCATTTTTCTATAGCTTTTTTTGGCATTTTTTTTCATACATTTTTTTTATCATTCGAACAATGACCTCAAATTCCTGGCATATGCACTTGTTTTCCAGGAATCAAGCTCTATTTACATAACAGGTACTGCACACTTATGCACTACTGCTTGATAGTTTTGAGTTATTTTTGTGCGAAAGCAATTTTTGCAAATAAAGAGAAAGAAATGTACGAATTGTACTTTTAAAAATAATAAGTGTCATGTTTATTCCCGAACAAAACGCTTTTTATTTGAATTTGTCCGCTTGGTGATTCTCTCGAAAATTCTTTTGTATTTCTGAATAGAATTGGCAAAATTCTCTGATAGATGCGATGATAATTGAATTGGATAGGATTCGTTAGAGATAGATCAATATGATAATGGAAACATTTTAAAGATGGTATTTATAGAAGAGGTACAATTTTACATATCATAAATACTGTATTCAGAAGCAATATTCTAATTAGATAAATTTCTCTAATGTACCTAAATACATTCTATTTAGATACATTTCTTTAAGCATTATGTAAAGGGTACAAGTAATCTTATTTTAATACCTATACATTTGAAAAATAAGAAATCAATTATATTTAGAGTAATTTTCTACAGTTAACTGAAACTATAGTTTTTTAAGCAAGAATTCCACGAAAAATAACCAAAAATTAAAAAAAAAATTACTTTCATTCTTGTTAGACATTTGTTCCAAAATGTTGGAATAATCTATATAGTCACTTAAAAAAAATTCAAGATTGTTCAAGTACTATTAGTAACATAAAAATGCCATTGTATCTGTTTTATAGTAAAATTTTACAAAACACAAGAGCTAAGAATTTTTTCTGATTCTGATAATTTTAATTGCCAGTAATCATTTCTTAATTATAAAATATTCCTTTTTAATTCTGAATCAAGAGTTATATATTTAAAAACTCAATTCACAATTTTTGATCCAGTTTATAAGTTTTTATGTTAAGAAAATATTTTGGTTAATGCGTAAGGCTATTTTCTCGTTTTAAAAATACACATTTATGTTTCGATATGAGATTTACTATTTAAAAAATTTTTTTCTGGTTCAGTTTAAATTCAAAATAAAATTGAAAATATTATCAATTTCAGCAATTCAATTTCTCAATTCTATTTTGCGAATTTGGTTTAGTTAGATGTTTTTCTGACAATTTTAATTGCCTGTAATCATTTAGGAATTATAAAATATCCTTTTCTAACTGTGAATCAATAGTTATTTTTTCAAGAACTCGACTCAGTTTTTGATTCAGTTCATAAATTTTTATGTTAAGAAAACATTTCAGTTAATGCGTAAGGTTGTTTTCTCGTTTGAGAAATACACATTTATATTTACATTTTCGTACTATTTAAAACAAATTTTTTTTGGTTCAGTTTATATCAAAAAAAAAGTTTGAAATATTTTTAATTTCAGCTATTAAAAACTTTTACATTTTATGAATTTGATTCTCTCTATTTTGATTAATTTAAATATAGAGAATCATCATCAAACAACGACAGAAATGTTTTTACTCTCATTCTCTCTTTCCATAAATAAATAATAACCATTATTTCACAACTCAAAGATATTGATTGCATATAAGTATCTAAAAATATTGTTTTTCGTGCAGAAATTTGAAAAGGTGATCAAAAATCGAATCAGTTTTGGCAAAACCGATAGAGCGTAGAGAAACTTCCACCTTAGTGACTTTGCCGTACCTTTCAGGGAATTGATTTCTAATCGATATTTGATTTCTTGCCAAGTCTTATAATAGACATTTGTAATCCCAACTGACTCTTTCCACAGAAATATGCGGGTTCCATGTGACAGGCGTTTGTTACAGCTGCAAAAATCTGTAAGACATATTTCTTGGGAATACAACCGGATGTTCAGGCAGTTGAAAAAGCTCTATAACTGCTGAAATACAGAAAAAAACAGATTCCTGTTATGATCACAGTGAACTAAAAAATATCAATAAAAAAATGGCGCTAGAAAAATACACGAACATAATTAAATTATTCGAATATTTTATCATTGTTTAGGGTCTATTTTTGATATTTATTTCTAATAAAAGCGAGAATAGTTTCTAAAAAGGAAAGAAACTATCGTTGGTAAATAAATGCGTAAATAAAGCGTCTAGAATATGAAAAAGTCGTATAAAGAATTTATCAAGGACGGTTACATAATGCTAAATGTAGATATGAAGACATTGCGTCTGGGAAGATTAATAATAAGTTCATGTAGATTCTTCTGATTCAAATTTGTATCTAGAATCTTAAATTGAAATTTTCATATAGAATGTATGCATTTTTTCGTTTACTTTTTCCTTTATTTTAATATTATAACAAAAGATGTAAAAATAAATTATATTTATTACTTTAATGAAAATAATAAATATAATTTATTTTTAAAATACATTTCTTTTATGAATTTACAATTGAATATGTGCCAAAATAAAAGTACGTGCCAACCCTTAATCATATTGGCTGAGTCAGTACTTATTTTCATTTGTATATTTCTTATTGTATTCTATTTAAAAATTTAAAAATATATAAATTGTGTGATTTACATTTTCGGCAACATTCTGCTTCTAGCAGATTTTGGCCTTATTATATGTGTGTGTGTGTATGTGCATTTGAAAAGTCCTTTCATCACCCCTTCCTCTTGATGAAGAATAATGTTTTCCTTTTAGTTTTTTAGTTTCTTTTCCTTATTCTTCATTATCTATATTTTTAAGTTCTAATTAATTTGAATATGTCATCCTATTTTTTTTAACTCTTTATCGTAGTTATCTACTTTTAATTCCATGATAAAAAAAAGATATTATTATTAAGATTATATATGATTAGATATGATATAAAAAGGATTAATAATTCGTCCTAAATTAATAAACTTTTGGTTGAGTGAAATTAATGAGATTTAGAAAAACATTTTTGGTAAGTAAATAGAATTCTTTAAGAAAATATATCTATACTTGAGAAATTTCTAAAAATACAAAAAATAGAATTTTGTTAATTTATTCACAACATATTAATGAGTTTTTTACGTTAGTCTTTAAAATAAAAATATAGAAAAAATAACTTTATTTAAGTAAAATTTTGCTACAGTTAATTTACTTAAGTTTCTTCAATGTTTATTCAAACTTTATTTTATCTTTAATAAGAATCTAATAAAGCACAATTTATTTACTATATATACATATATATTTACTATATATATGTGTGCGAAATGCACAAAATATGAAAATATGATCAGTTTGAGAAACATATTATATAGATTATTTCAGGTGAACTTTTTCTATGAAACAGGTTATTTTATTTCCTAAAACGTTTAGAAGTATAATTTATGTAAATAAATTATATTTCTATGCGTAAATATGTGTAAAAACGTATAGTAATATTTTCGAAGATAATTCGTAAACTGATTATTTATATATTTGAAATCAATCTTTATATATTTTAAACATATATATATATATATAATTATGAGTACATCTCATTGTAATATAAATATTAGATTTTGTATTTCGGATTTAATCGATATAATCAATGAATAAAGGATTGATCAATTGATTTAATCTATTTATGTATTGATTCGATCTACTTGATATGAAAACAATTAAAAACAAATCAAAAAGAAATTTTTAACCGATATCATTATTCAGGTGTAAAGTCTTGGAAGAGAATTTCAGGAAATGTGAGAAAAGAAATAAATTATTGGTGGAAAAGTACTATTTTAATCTGAACTATATTTTTATGATTATTTACATTATATAATTCTAAGCAGTTTTCCTTTGAATTATGTATGATTTTACTGCTTTCTCTAAAATGATCATAAAAGGATCGTTTATTCAAAATCATTTTGCATGTCTAAAAGGACTCACAATTATTTTACGTCAGATTTCACAATCTTTAGTAAAATAATACTTTTATGAATTTTGGATTAACTTTGTATAATGTTGTGAAAATAGGAATGAATTAAAAGGTGATAAAAAAAACTAATTTTAAAACCTTTACTAAAACAGTTATCTGTGCCACAAGTTGAAAATTATTAATCCTTTTGGATTTTTATGTTAGTTATACGCATGCAAGGGTGTTTCTGTCTATTTAATAAAAATAATTTTGTTGTGAATAACAATTTATTTATGTCTGTAATTACTTTCACCATTTCATCAGTGAAAAATGACGCCGATGAATGTTATCGCATGTATAGGAGAAAAGCCATTCTTCTTATTAAGCAATTTTTTATTTATAAAACTTGTTTTTTAATTCTCCCTTTTTTATTCATAAAAGTGCTTTTTGATTAAGTGTAATAATATGACAAGAAGGGTCATTTTATTCTTATTTTATTCTTTCATATGCTTAATGTTTTAGGGCATACCTAATAACCCAGATTGACATCATCTTTTATTTCAGAATAGGCATACCTAATAACACAGGTTGATATCCTCTTTTATTTCAGAATAAAATTTATTTATTCTTGATGTATGTAATATTTATCATGGAAATATCTCATGTACACAAAAGCGCTTACATATTCATTCTACAAAATGATCAAAAATTAATTCTTTTGTTCTTCAAGAAATATTTCTGCAGAGTTAAATTATATTGGAAATATATCATTCAAATTTAAAAATTCTTAAATCTTGAAAGTATTTGGAGCTTGAAAGCTAAATTACCAGAGTCTTTTTTGTTATTCCTAAATTTAAAAAATTTTTAGTGTTTTAATTCAAAAATTTTATAATTTTTTTTTAGTTCATTTAAATGTACAATTTAACATTTTTATTAAACATTAATTTCATAAATTATACTTTCAAATTATTCTTTCTACTTGTCGTAAGCTGTTATTGAGTATTTTAATGTGCGCTCAACAATTCATCCTGTTAAAGGAATCTGATGTGTGTAAAAGTTATTTATGATCCAGAAAAATATATATATATATATATATATATATATATATATATATATATATATATATAAATGTATATAGTGCAAAATTTTGTTACAGTTTAATGAACGAGATTTTAAATTTTTTCCTACTAACTAACGACATTAATTTCTACCGCTCTAAGAATTGGCGCAGAACTGTCGGTAATTAATGAGTATGCAAATGCAAGCACTAATGTCATTGGCATAAAATGATCCTCTCGGGCGCCTCCCGGCTGGCTCATAATGTTTGCCTTCACTTTTTGATCGCGAGCTTTCACCTGAACAGGTTGGAAGGAAGACGAACATTCTGCTGTCTGTTAATGACGAAGGCACGGAAGTATGCATCACTTGACGTCATCTTCTCACCGGAAGTGACGACTCGTTCAACGAACGTGAGTTACAAGGCCTATAGCCACATAGATAATTCATTGAGGTTGGAAGTATTTCCCACCCTTTTCAATTAAAGGCTCGAATTGTTGTCCGTTAATTAGAAATCCATATGCTCTTTCTCTATAGAGTTGTGGGTGCATCGTTGTGAAAGAATTGCCACTATAGGTGAGTATCTTTTATTCCTCGAAATAATTTGCTGTGATGCCGGTGATGGAGCGCGTGTATTTTGTTTTTTGCTCGTCGTCCATCTGATTGGAGCACTTCCGGCTTCTTGTAGTGGTCTTCTCTCATCTTAAAGAGATGCTCTTAATTGCTCTTGAAAGCATTTGGCGGGAAAGAGTTCCTTCGGTTCCTCTATTATTATATTTTAATGACATATTGCGTTATCCTCCTTTGTTAAAAAATTTTATTTTTATTTCTTATTCCAGTTCTTATTTTTTAAAAATATTTCAGGACTTTATTCAATAATTATTTTTTGTTTTCATCTGATCAATTTTATCAAATAAATTCAGTGTCTTACTAACACACAGGATTTCTGAAGTTTTTTTGGTGAAAATTATAGAAACACAAATTTTAGAATGTTTTCAAAACCTTATTTATAAAATATTCTCTAACAAGTTATATTTCGTACCGAATTCAAATGCCACATAATAATTGCTGGTTTAAGTTCAAAGAGACTAATTGAATTCTTTTTGCATTTAATTTATTTCCTTATCTCTAATCTGCTAAACATTTCTAAATCTGCTAAATATTTTAAATTTCTAATTTCAGGAATATAGAGGGATATGACGATAAAATTTCATGTCATTATATTCATAACTCTTGGGTTTTTTTTTTTTTTTTTTTTTTTTTTTTTTTTTCTTTCAAATGATGTTGCTGACTTTTATAAACTGTATTATCTTAACATTTACAGTTATAAAGTAGTTTATTTAAGAAATTAATAATTAATTTAATAAATTTTTTTATGGTAGAGAATATAATAAATAAATTTTTTATTTGACTGGAACAGTGAAATATATTGAAAGGTTATCAACAATTTTATATTTAGTTGTCTACTTTATTATGACATAATTTTTATATTGTTTCGTCATTAACTGTAATTTTAAAAAGACATCCTATTAGAACTTCGTAATGGGTAACACATCTTTAACTAATATTCAGTGGCTTTAACATGCATAAAATTTCTAAAATTATCGCAATAAATAGTCATATTTAATTAAGTAATTTAAAGTTACCTTATACAAGTTTTGATTATTTTACAAATCATAGCTACTCAAATTGAATCTTAATTTTTTTATTAAATTATGAAGCACAAAACATAAAAATTATGAAATGTAAATTTCATTTATCTAGTCCATTCTCTCTGATAACAAACTTTTTCTAAAAAACACAACTAAGTATTTGCACTAAGTATATATAATTATAAATCTAACGATAATTAAACTATATTTTATTGCTTACATTTATTATTTCCTTTTTCTAATATCCAATGTTTAAAAGAGGAATTATATATTTTGTGTTTTTATACCATCATCATTGTCAATTTCTTTTCGAATGAGATATGAAAGTTTTATTACATTTTAATACTATCAATTAACTTTCAATACTACTGCTAGTGAAGACAGTAGATAATACTGAGATGTTATTTTAATAATTACCTATTACTCCTTTTTTTAATATATAACACTAAGAAAATCTTCAAAAATTTAGTTTTGTTGAATATTATAGGATAAATTTTAAATAATTGTGGGTGTGTATCAAAATGTTATAATATATATATATATATATATATATATATATATATATATATATATATATATATATTGTAAGAATATGTTTATACTAAAAGAAATATTTATCATGGTATAAATATTTCTTTTAGTCGAAGATACTGGCGATTATAATTCCTAAGTTAACGATATTTTTTTAAAGAAAATTTTAATATATAATATTCTTTGTGAATTTTCTATATTGTAGTATGCTAAATCACCAATTGATCTGTTCCTCTCTGAAAAACAATGCTCTGTAAAAGAAATTTATAACTTTTGTCCAGTTATAAAATTTAAACTTTGAATGATTGTTGTTATTTTGTAATTAAATTTTTATTGATAATAGCACTTTTAAAATATATCATTTTTTTTATATAATTTATATTTCAATGCAAAAATCGATAAACAATATCTCATGCAACTTTTAATTTTATATTATGAATGATACTTAAATAATAATATAGTATAAATATTTTTCACAACATGGTTACAGTGTGAGAAATATACTAAAGGAAAAATTATATCTATTATGAGTTCATGAGAACAATTGTTATTTTTTGAGTATAAGCTTGTTTAATTTTGTTTTAATCAGTTCTCTGGAGCGTTGACCCTTAATTATAGTTTAAATTAATTTTAATATCAGCATTAGTATACAATAATTTATAATAAAATAAAAATTACGAAGAAAATTTCATATGTTTTTCATTTTAAAACATATTTTAAATAAGAGAGTAATTAGATATGTTTAATTCAAAAATATTTCCTTAATATGAAACTTAATACTACATTAAAAAGTTATTTGTTTTTAACTCTCTCTTTCTCTCTGATTTTTTAATGCTTAAAATTTAAATTCTCTCTCTAACTTGAGAACAAGAAATCCACTACTTTCATTAAACATAAAACACAAACATACTTTTTAGTAAAGCGTAAATTCTTCAGATAATCATAAATTACAAAAAGTGAAATAAATAATTAAAATAAAAATGTATCACATATCAAAAGCTCTTTATCTTCATTATCAACTTCATAAATATCCATTATTTATGTAACACAAAATCGTATTATGTACTTGAATAATAAGTATCTCCTATAGATAAAGGAATAAGGAAAAAATTCCTTTACGAGATAGGGAATGGAACCCATATTTTTGAGCAAAACGTAAATTCTTCAGATAATTGTAAGATATTTAATACCACGGAAATGATTAGAAAGAAAATTTAAACTGGTGATAAAATCTTAATATTTTTTTTTAACAATTTTATTAGCAACTGCTTTGCTATCGAGATAATATGCTTTTAAATGGTAAATTTCTTTTTCAGTTTTTTTTTACAAAAGCTTTCACGAAATAGAAATAGTTTTCGTATCAAAACTTTTCTCGGTAAGGGCAACTTACATTGGAATGAATTTTAATAAAATGAAATTGTATGCATATTATCAATTCATAGTCATATACTTCATCAGATTTACAAAATGGTACTACTTTAATGACTGTTGATGTAGGAATTATTTTCTTAATTGTAAAAGGTGACCATTGGCTTTTATTCAAAAGATGTGACAAAAAAGCATATGTACCCAGAATGCTTTCGAAAAAGGAAGGGCATTGCTTTCAGGGGAATTATATATTCAATTTCATATGATGATGATGACAAATCAAGGCTGGAAAAAAAATTGATCCATAAAATTGTACTAATTAAAGCATTTAAGAGCCCAAAATTATATTATTTATCTGAATAACTATGGACTTCAAAGAATATTAACTATATATGTAAATAATTCCATAGAAAAGTTTGAAAGAATATGCAATTTTTCATTTTGACTTTACTCATAATTAGAATATTTATTTTGAACTGTTTCTTTGTAAGATTGCTTATTGAGGAAGTCAGTTCATATTTAACATAGCAAGCTTCTGTCAGAAAATAGTTTGTTTCATTTTGATTCAAAAATGATTTTAAAAATAATGTTATTGTGTAAATTTCATTACTTGTTCAATTTTTGAAGATACTGTACGTTGAACATGCACATATATTTAATATAAATTTTGAATCATTTTTATTTTGTATTTGTACTACATGCTTGCCCTACAAACTATTAATAACTTATTTCAAAATGAATATAGATTCTGCTAGAGCAGTAATGAAATAATATAGACTTATAATAAAGAGAGAATATTTCGATGCGAAAATCTAATGGCTTATTTTTAATCAGATTTTTGAATCTCAATTTTTATCAATTTTCTAAACTCAAAATTTGGGCTTGATGTCAATTAGTTGAAAATTATTTTTGTTTTGTTTATTTTTGCTTTGTATTTGAGTATTTTGTATATTTTTTAAATTTAAAAATGTTTGTTAGTTCTTTCTACGGTATAAAAGGAATTACTTCACGAACTTAAAAACAATCATAAAATATAATAAAGAACTAATCCATTTTATATCTGCCACTTGTAAAAGAATTTAAGTGGGAGTCATGTGGTAAAATATCGTAATTATAAATAAATTAGTTTTGCTTATTACCGTGGAATATTACAAAAACATATTTGTGTGAATTCACACGGAAAATATTTGTGAAGATACAATTTTTTTTAATTGGAGAAAGTGCATCGATTAATTTCTAGACAAGTAATATAATTTGACTGTCAAAATATTTATTAATTTTATAACTAACACTTTTAATGTATAGCAATTAGACATACTTGAACGATCTTAAGGAATTTTGGCTCTAAAATTCATCCCCATTTTCTATGGAAACAAAATCTGATTATATATATATATATATATATATATATATATATATATTAAAAAAAATCCCCGAATTTTTATGAATTGATGAGTGCAATAGAAAACAGCTTTGCTTAATTTTTCAAATTTACTTATATTTGAAAAGATACATTGAATTGTCATAAATTAATATTAAATACACCATTGTTTTAAAAAAAAATTCTATTATTTTTAAATTAATAAATTGTATAATTGTTGTACTTATTCTATTGTGTGTTTCCTTAAAAAGAAGAAATGTATTTTTTTTCTCGAATGCGTGTCGTACAAGAAGCACAAAGCATCAATAAATTTCATTAATAACAAATTAATGACATCATATGCATATGTAGGACACATCATTATCCATTACTGTGTGTTTTGATTAGGAGGAAAATTACCATTTGATTAATGATAAATGTTCCCTACCTACAGACAAATCAAACATCACAGATTATCGCAACAGATTTGTGTTTATTGATTGGATTACAGAAATTACTTTTTTCATTACTGCAAATCTTAATGTGCTTTGTTAACCATTTTTTTCCATTATATCAGTCACCAATGTTTCCAAGAAATGTCAGCGATTAAGCTGGAGAAGTCAAAATTTGCGTGTTGGCGTGCATAGTACCAATTCTTTATGATACCGAGTTTATATTTATTTATTATTCATTTTCCTACATACAGTTTACTATCTTCTTCATAGAAAAATAAGAGGTAAATAATTATATGAGGCTTTTAAAATAGAAGATTGAACTTAAGTATTAAGATAACTGTAAGACTTGCTTAATTATCTTATATCAAACTTATTACTTCTACAAATATACGTATTTATTAAATTTAAAATTACGTTGGAAACATACTCATTTATTTTCTTTCTGTTATTGTTTGCTCAAAAACAATTAAATAAACTAATTATTAAAAATTAATAAATATTTAAGTTAAACTTATTTTAACTTATTAGGTTTAAACTTTTAAACATATTAACTTTTTTAAAAAATTTTATTTATTAAGTTAAATTTATAGCTATAAAGTAAATTATTAAAACTTAATAAGAATTTTATTTATGTATTTAATGAAGTTTTTTGTTATTTTTATAATCAATCTAATTTTTTGCTAACCAGTTTTATTTAAGATCAAAATTTGTTTTTAAAAAAACTGAATTATTTGAATAAAGAAAACCCGTATCCATATCTGCTTAACCAAACATACTAAATATATTGTTCAAAAAGCTTTTTTTGTTTAAACAATATATACTATGTGTATTAAATAAAGCAATATATATATATATATATATATATAATTCTACATCTATCAAATTTAACGACATCAAATAGGAAACATACTTAGAAAATTTTCTTTGGTGCCTTTATTGCTCTTCTTTTCGGGAACTTTAGGACCCAATAACAAATAGAATTTTTGCGTTGTGTAAACATAGTTCTCCTATCGTTTCTTATATATATATATATATTTTTTTTGTTACCACTAAAGCAACTCACTAGATATACTGGAAATCCCACGAAAATGATTTCTTTGCGTGCCCAAATGCATATAGCAGACAAAAGTGCCAGGTTAATAAGTTATAGTGTTATGATGTCGACAAATAATTAATGTACGTTTGATATTCAAACAAACTCCTCGTTGTTTGATAGACAACGGAAACGAAAACATTGTTTCAGTACTGTTTGATAGTCCTTTTCTCTCTCCTTGTCACGAACTTTATTTAAAGAAACAAACTTTAATCTTATAATTAGGATCACATCAATAAATTTTCTTCTGTGTATTTTAGCTTTTTGAACATCTGTGTATCAGTTTCAATTGATTAAACCTCAAATTACTTTGCGTTAGTAGTCGCAACAACTAATACAATGTAATTAGACCAATAGAATTAACTTTGTACCAGTGATTGTGGTTATAAATGGTAAGTTACTATCCCTAGATAAAATTTTCCATACACTTTAGGTTATAATTTAATATGTTTTAATTTCAATGCAATTTTTATCGGTTGTCAAATAATTAAATAGTTGTGTCTTCGAGTATAGTTATATATGTTTCCGAGAAGTATATGCAAATTACTTCTTATGTTCTTCTTCTTCTTCTTGAGCTTGTCAGAAATGTGGCACCTCTACATTGTTGCATTTTGTACCATGCTCCAAGCCTAATTTTTTCCTAGTTCCATTGTCTTGGGTCACCTACTTTGTTTATAAAGTCTGATAGGCCCTCAATGGAGTTAAGGTGTAACTCTTTAGGATATGGGTTACCTAGAGTAGTGAATCTTGTAAAGGCAAGAGCATCACACTAATATAGGATATGATGAGCTGATTCTACCCCTGCGTGGCATTTTCTACAAATTGGTTCCTGTTTAAAAAGTCCCATTGTATGAAGGTGTTTTCTGAAATGATAGTGCCCAGTAATGAAGCCTACAGTTGATTGAGTCTTCAAACTTAGGAGTCTAAGAATTTCAGATGCATACTTCTTATGTTAAGAAGTGTGCGCTGAAGAAATGTGCGTTTCATTCATTTTAATTATTATGACTTCACAAATTCTGTGATTGTTATTGTCATGTAACTTTATTACAAGCAAATATTTATGGGGTGATATTTACTTAGACGTACATAATGTCATCACTTCCCATGAAGCAATAATGATGCAGCAAAAAATTGTTCTTGACTCATCTTCCAAACATAGACTTTTCCGAAACAAATGTAAAACTTAATCAAAGAAATAAATCGCATCTCCTAGACTATTTCTAATGAATGTAAATTGTTGTTGATTCAAATAATTTTAATATTTTATTTTGCCTAGTCATTATATTAATTAAAATAAATTGATACTGTGCAAATTAATTGGATGTATTTTATGCCTGTTGAATGTAAAAAGGATATTGTATTTATGCATACCTAAATTTAAAATTATTTAAAAACCAAAAGTCCAAACAGAGACATTTGCAAGACAAAATGTAGAACTTTCACAATCAAAGAAATAAATCGCATCTCCTAGACTATTTCTAATGATGTAAATTGTTGTTGATTCAAATAATTTTAATTTTTTTTGCCTAGTCATTATATTAATTAAAATAAACTGATACTGTGCAAATTAATTGGATATATTTTATGCCTGTTGAATGTAAAAAGGATATTGTATTTATGCATACCTAAATTTAAAATTACTTAAAAACCAAAAATCTAAACAGACTTTTGCAAGACAAATGTAAAACTTTTACAATCAAAGTAATAAATCGCATCTCCTAGACTGTTTCTAATGAATGTAAATTGTTGTTGATTCAAATAATTTTAATTTTTTATTTTGCTTAGTCATTATTAATTAAAATAAGGCTGACAATGTGTTATTAATAGAATGTGACTTCATTTCCTTTTATGATTCCTAATAACAGACGAGACTTTATATTAACTGCATTGCCTACTCGGTATCATCTATGTCTTTTAGTAACAACAGAGAAATTTTTTAAGTATTTGACTGGCTTCTGTTTTTTTTTGCAGCATCAAAAATGCGTGGTAAGTTCATAGTTGCCTTCGCATCCTTTATGTCTCTTGTATCCAGTGTATATGTAGGTTAATAGTGGTTCTCTTTTGTGTACAAAGCTGCTTGCCAAAAGTTTCCTTTCTTTACATGTTTGGCTTGTGTTTACAGTTAGGAGCCGAACATGTAAGATCCTAACAACATTGCATTGAAAAACAATTACTTCCGCATCCTTTTCATAAGTCTTTTAGGATTATTTATTCAGCTGTTGTTAATCGACTTGTCCTATTGATAGGCCTTATTGCCGCCTAGTAATCTTATTTACATAAATAACAGCTGGGTGCATCAATATATAAATTTGGATACATTTAATTGGGGATTAACAGGTTCCCAGCGATATATTTTCAACCAAAATAAACTGAATACAAAGAAAATTTCAAGTCCGAAAATTAAAAACTAGTGTGTAAATATGGTAGAGGAAATAATTTCCTTCATTTTCATTGTAAATTTATTAAAAATTTATGAATATAAAAATTATGTTATTTATATCTGATTTTGATTTGTACGTTTAAACTATACAGCACGGAATTTTTTAGAAACTCCATAATAATTTAAACAACTACCAGTAACATGTTAATTAAAAAATATGCTTTTGAAAACTTAAATTTTTATTGGAAATTCAGCAGTATGTTCATAAAAAACACTTTAATAAGGTGATCCAATTTTAATGTTTATCATGCAATCATTGAATTTCATTGATATCGTTGATTGTTGTTTCATTTACATTATTTAATGATTTATTCGATTGACATGTATTTTGTATGAGTTCATTTAGTGAATTCAATATCTTTGTTTAAGTTGGATTGCATTCATTTAAATGCAACGAAATATGATTAACTGAAAATCGCAATAAATATTGATATAAAATTTCCCTGTTGGAATATTAATTAATTTGCTATATACATTTGGTAAACAAATAAATTTTAGTTTTATTGAATGGCAATGATTGCTTACGAAATGTAAGCAATCATTTTTTTTACATGAAATTAATGATAAATGAATTGTAAAGCCTTATGCCGAATATCGGATTTTTATGCACAATGAGAAATCAGGAAATGCATGTTTATTTTATTGATTCTATAATATATATTTATAAATATTAAAATAAAAATATAAAATTACTATGCATTACCATATATTTAGTAAAACTTATCTTTTTGTCTAAAAATGTACTATATTTTACAACATAATATATCAACTATTTTTATTTTGAAAGGAAAAAAAGACATAATTAGTTTTTATACCTATAAATGAAACTTTGATTTTATAATCCTGGAAATTTTATGTAGCATTTCTATATTATATTTCTTTCCCAATATGATTGGATTATCAAGCTTAGTGTGTTTATGCAGCATAGTGCTCCATTTCTTCCACAATAAGCTCGCTTAATATAATTGAATAGTTTATTCTTGATTTTTCAAAACATAATTTATGTTGTATACAACACTTTGCGTGAACTATCTAAATTTTATTGTTTCCCTTAATCTTGATATAGACAATTTATATACAATCACAAAGAGTATAATTATTGATAAGAATTATTTTCATATTTCAGAAATTAAGAAGGATAGCTTAAGAAAATAATTGATTATGGTTAACTACTTTCCCCATCGTCTTCATTAAGGTACATTATAATTTATTAACGTTTCTTTTCTAGTTCATTGACCTCTTGAATGGCTTTTAGAAAAAAATAGTGCTTAAGTTTCTACTTCAGTTGGCATCAGGAACTTTTATGCATAAGAATGCATCTTTTTACTTAAGCTCAAAAAGTTCTTTCTAATGTTTTTAGTCATGAATGGTAATCTATCTTCTTCACTTCCTTGTGGTGTTGGCTTACACTTATAATAGGGTCTATATCGCCCACCTCTAATAAGTGTAGCCAGTTGGAGGAGAAGGATTTAACGATTGGTAGACATATCCCATGGATAGGAATGCGCAATTGCGGCACTTCATGACGTCACTACTCAGACACTTAACTCAGCCACTTGCTTTTTTCCCAGGGCGTGGCTCTGGCAAAAATGTTGGAAAGATAACCGGGAAGGGGATCGACGAAGGGAAAGATGAGAAAGATGCGGCAGGGAAATGGATGGTGAAGTAGAGCTGCTACAAGGCAGGAAAAAAAAAGAATTCGGAATATGCTAAAATAGAAGTTTTAGCTACTACAAGCTCAATAATTTGAGTTTGTATTTAAATTCTCAGTTTAGATTTCTACATTTCAAAGTAAATCAATAGTGCTTCTTACGAGTGACTTTTTTTTCGATCTTTCGTCGTCTATTCGTATATAGGAATCAGCCCAATTTTATTTGAATGACGCAAAACAATTGTATAATTAATTACTTTTCAAAATATATCTACAAAAAATAAATAAATTCTAAATCAATTAACTTTTCTCTAGAATTATTTTCATTATTGTAGCAAAGTTTATTGCAAACATATTAACTTACATTTTTCTCATTAAATTAAATATCAATAAAAGTACATTTAGGAAAATTCAATGAATGTACATTAGAAATTTCATGTAATCATATTTTTTGTTGTATTGTGTCTTAAAAATCCCCACTCTTGGTTTTATCCAAAAATTTGTTTTTACCGAGGAGAAACTTGAAGATCTTTTAGATGAATGACGGCGTTATTGTCAATTGTTTTCATAAAAATTTGAAACATTTCATGAGAATAAATCTACATGTAGCTTTGTTTTTTTGTAAATGGCTTTAAGTTTTGAGGGAAAATGTAAACTAAATTTGATTAGTAAAATGAATGCAGTTCTCAAATTCCATTTAAAATTTATAGGACTTACGTTAAAAATTAAAATATAAAATCAATTTAATTCTAAGTATTCCTAATGAAAGAGTCAACACTCCTATATAGACTTCTTTTCTAAATGAAAAGATAAATGCAGAAATGGCTAGAAATATTATGTTAAATAGTAATTAATACTAATATAGAAATTTCATGAAATCTGTATAGAATGTAGGCTAAGAATTAAAATTAAAACAATACTTAAATCAAAAATTTAAAACAACAAATCAATGAATAAAATAAAGGAATAAAATTTAATTCAAAATGAATAATCAGTAATGGAAACTAAAACGAGGTGTTGCATTGATTTCAAGGAAAAAGAAATTAAATACATTTGTACAGTTAATTTTTTATCAAACACTTTAACTTTGAGCTAAAACTGAGATTGTCAGAGAGTTTGTCAAAATGATTGTGTAGAAAATTTACTCTTTTGAGCTCATACTTGTAACTCTTGAATGAGAAATTTTCAAGCATATTTTACACCAGTAGATTTTACACCATTGTAGCTTTCAGACTTAGGTTCATTCAAGAAATTCTTAGTAAGTAAATGAAATAGAACCAAGTAAAAAAATAAATGTCATTATTCTAATTGTTTTAATCATCCACGTATTTACATACTTGAAGAGTATCAAATATTTTCTCTTTTCCATGTGCAAATGTTTTACAAATATATTAGAACCATTCATCATTTTGAATAAGGAATAATTTATTTGCAAAATAGAGTGTGGATATTTTCATTGTCAACAAATAATACCCTAGTATTTTCTGTATTAACAATTAGTATCTATTTTAAAGGTTATTTCACGTTTTTCTAATTATCTTTGTGCACTCACCTACCCCCACAAGAAAATAAAAAAACAAATCTACTTCGTACATATATTTTGTTGTGTAGTAAAAAGTTTACTATCTCTTGATTAAAACAAAGGTATTCTTAATATTGGGGATCCAAATATCTCTACCACACAATTTTAAGTAATCTGTTTTTTCTTTTTGCGTCTTACAGAATAATTTAATGGAAGCGATGGCTGCAAATGAAAGACAAATAAAAAAATTAAAAATTAACGACAATACATTATTTTATGAGATAAATAAAAACTTAACATATATTAGAATATTTATACAAATGCCAGTCACTAAGTAATTAGCCTTCATTTTTTTCCCAATGTTTAAAAACAATACAACTGTACGATAATATATGCATTCGCCAAAATGATTCTTATTCATGGATATTAAGCCATTAGGCTTAATTTTGCTTATTAGTATTTAAAAACAATAGAACTGTCCGATAATATGCATTCGTCAATATGATTCTTATCCATGAACATTTAAGCTTAACTTTACTTCTTATTATTTAAAAATAATAGAACTGTACGATAATATGCATTCTTCAATATATGATTCTTATCCATGAACATTAAGCCTTTAGGCTTAATTTTGCTTCTTAGTATTTAAAAACAATAGAACTGTGAGATAATAGTGTAATGCATTCGTCAATATGTTTTTCATCTATTAAATGTCTAGACTTACAGAGAGTGTAGGCGGAAGAATTTTTAAGTCGAATTTTAAAAAGACGACTTCTTAGACAATCCTGCCGAGACACATCAAATAACCCCACAGTAACAAGACGAAAATAATCTGGAATAATTAGCCTTGAATTAGTATATATTAGAATATTTTATCTCTTAAGATTGAATTTTGGAATATAAAGGTAAATTCCATTTTATATTCTAATTTAATCAATGTTTAATACTGAAGAAAATTTTCTGTATAGTGATCTTTTTTATATTTGAGACATATAATTAAAAAAACAAAATTCTCTTTACGTTAAAATAGATCTAGACTTCTTGATTTTCCTCCATTTTTTACCCACTGGTGAAACTTTAATACACGATGGGAAATCTGCATTGAAGAAATTTTACCATAAGTCATACTTCAGTGAGTTTTGTTGAATATTTATTAGTTCCCTCTCATACATATTCTCATATTTTATGATAAATAAATCGAAAATTTATGCGTTTCACAACTCTCGATTTAATACCAGCTGTCGATAAAAAATTTTATTTTGAATTCCAAAGATTCTAGGTCTAAATAATAAACATGGTTTTTGGTTGACAGAGAGGGAATTTTTTACTATGGTATAGATTACTTAGATAACCTATGAAATAGATTTAATCTGTCTAAAAATATTATTTCACGGATCTATCAAAACATTTTATGAAAAAATAGGAAATACACACACACATATATATATAAATTTATATATTATATTTATAATTTACTGTCGGGTATTTATGAAAGCATTTTTATGTACACGTGTACATATTTGCAGGAAGCTGAATGTAGATTTTCGTCAATTAAAACAAATTTGTAGTAATTCTGTATAAGTCATGGTATGTCAATTATGTGCACATGCATATAGGCATTATAAATTTGAAATAATTCTGCACACCATCTTATATCTTTTACTTTTATTTTTTAACTAAAAAGTTATGTGCAGGTCATTTAATCTGTGATCGATTTAATATCTGATGCGAAAATCTCAGATATTAGCCCTAAATGCGTAATTCTAAAAAAAAAATTTTTTTTATTTTTAAATCTAACAGGAGTATTGGTTACAGATGAAAGAATGTGAAAGCAAACAGTGTCCCCTGTTTCAAAGTATAATTCTTTTGTTTTGTAGATATTTTATTAAGACATTCTTAATTAATCACACAAACGGGTAAACAGATTTCTTCCAAAACTTGAGTTCCATTCTTTTGTCATGTACATGTAACAATCATGACTTTAGTCATCTTCCTTTCAATTGTTCCTCCACAAATTCTATCAGTGCTCGCGACGTGATTTATTTTCAGCTCGTCAACGTCGTAAAACAGTTTCCTTGAAATTCCGAAACTCTATGCTTGAGCTCTTTTCTATTTATATTTATAAAATACTTAGTCAATGTAAGAGAATCGTTTTTAGATATAATCTCACCCATAACTCCAGGTAATCTTTCGTGGCTATTAATTCTTATTAACGCTTTACATCAACGTCTCACTTTTTTTTTTCTTTTCCAATGTCCAGGAAAAAAGAACATGTTTTCGTAGTTCTTTTTGCAAGTTTTACGGTTCTTCTTATCAAATGTAAACATTCCTGGTGGATTATCGGTGCTCACGTGTCAGACTTTTGTTATCATTACATTAAAAATATTTTAGTCTTTTGCATTTTTTACCCTCACTTGTCTTTTGGTCGTTTGAGTTTCCTGTGAAAATATGTGAACAAATCTCATGTCAGCGTGTTTTGTTTCCACCTAAATGATGGATAACATTTCTTATCATCTATTGATATTGCCAGGAAAATGTAAGCAATATTTTAAGCTCTATATCTGCTTCATGTAAGGAAATTCATAATTATTATTCTTGTTTCTATAACGTAACATTAATTCTACTTAGACTGAAATAATTAAGATTACTTGTTTATTGACTGTAACTGGAATTTTAATGTCTACATACTTTTTCAAGTATAGATTATTTTAAAATTATTTGTTAGCAAACTTATTATTTAATGGATAATTCCAGTGTTTATTTATTTTGTACTTTGAAACAGAGAGAAATTGTTAGCGATGTACACCTAATGAATTATATATTTTTTTTCTTCGACTGAAATACCTAAAACTGTGAATACTGTAGAAAGAAATACTTGATTTTAATAAAAGTATTTATATATATCATAGATATTGTTTTTTATATATATATATATATATATATATATATATATATATTGAGATGAATATAAATACATATTCATCTCGAAATACACTCAGATGTATTGTCGAAGTGGAAAAATGAGGGGAAATAAATAAAAGGGCAAAGGTTTAAATAAATATACTCTTTGCATTAAAGTTGTAAATTTATACTACTGACCATCTCAATTGAAAATTCAGAGATATTCAATAAACATCTTAAAGCCTAAGCTTTATTTTCACGGGTTGTAAGCTCAAACTAATTTAATGGGTTGTACATATATGCAATACATGCTTCCTTAGAGAGTATAAGTATGTGCGCTAAATGTTAAATGGCGTAAAATGTACATAGTCATTAAAATGGATATTGTAAGTTATAAAATAGATAATTATTAAATATCAGTCAATTTCATTTCGTGATATTAATTTTTGTGTGATGGAAGCATTTTATAATTTAAGTCAAAGAAGATGATTTTTTTTATTTATTTGTAACGTAACGTAATTCAACAATTTATCATTATATATTCAATTAAGCGCTAGGCATTGCATTTATGTAATTACTATATAAAATGTATGAATTATATATATGTATATATGCATGTATATAATTCATGTATTATATGTATGCATGTATATCGTGCTCTTATCAATTAAACCATTTCTACTTTTCCTAAATTTTATAATTTGATTCTTACTAATACTACGGCAATGCATTGATTGGGCATTGATTTCTCAACAAATAATATAAAATGCGAAGTTTGTGGAAAATTCGTAGCTTACAACTGGAGTTAATGTTTAAATTTATAATAAATTTAACTAGCTTGTATTAAATATTATTAAATGTGTGAAGTTTAATTAAAACTATGACAAAATAGAAGTGATTGCGACAGATATTTTTAAAATCAGAATTCTATTATTTATTTTTCTATTAGAAAGGAGCATATTTTATGGTATTAACACAATTGCTGGCAATTTAAAATATCTTATATTAAATAAAAATTCTTAAACTGGAATATAAAATGATTTTTATTTTGTATAATATGAAAATTATATAAATTTTAATAATATCTGTTGAACATTCAATAGCTAAATAACGAAATCAAAAATAATAGCATTTTTCATATGTACATTATTTTTAAATGATTGTGCTGATAACTTTGATTTTCCTTATTTGAGTGTTTTTAATCTCTCTTGGTGTCTGGTTGTCATAGAAACAAGTGTGAAACCAAACATTTCTAGAGTTCAGAGACTTGTGCCAAATGGGTTACCACATTTGATGACATTTCGTAGATTTTTAATTCTTGATTAACCAAAATATTCGCCAAGTAGTTATAGGAATTTCTTTCTATAAATAACACAAATTTCTTCCGTACTTTTAAGATTCTAAACAATAATTCTCTAAACGATTATTTGATTCGTTTATGTAGTACTATTTAATGTTAACTAAATTTAACACTAGTAAAATTAAAAATTTATTTTGTGTTAAAAATAAATTTTCCCTTTAAATTCATTAGTCGCTTCCTATAATGAATGTTTTGCAAAATTTAAGATTCAGTTGGTACATAAATTAAAAAAATTATATGTCCATCATTTGTTAATATTTAAATGGATATTAATTTGGTATATATTTTAAAGAAATAATTTAACAAATGAAAATATTTTAAATGTCACTGATTACACATTTCATTATAATTAATTTTCGTTACACGGTATGAAGTAAAACGTATTCAAAAGATTTTTCGAGTTTCATCAAAAAATATTTTAATTTTATTTAAACTTTTTGTGTTCTAAAATTTAATTCGCTGCACATAATTGTGCAAAATACACATTTTCATGATATACATGTATAATTGCTTTCTCATTAGACTATAATTTAACATTTGATAAGTTTATTTCTGGAAACATTTTTAATACATATGTAAATTTTTAATACCTTTTCTTTTTCTATTTTTCATCTCTTTTTTCAGCTGAATGTTTGCTATATCAGGCATCTAATGCAATAAATTTTAAAAAATAAAACCGGTGCCTTGATTGTAATTAATTATACCATGGTTAGGTAATTATATATATATATATATATATATATATTTACGTTTACATTACATACTAAACATTTATTCGCTTTTTATACTGGTAACGAATAAATATTTTAAAATATTTATTCGCTACCGATGTAATAACGAATAAATATTTTTCAGGATACTCAGTCATCAGTTTATATATGTTAATGTTATATATCGATTAATTTAAAATGGTGTTTTTATTTTTCTTTAATATGCATGCTCACGCAAGTATGTTGGAAATTATATTTTAAAATAAAGATCCAACTTTTGATGTTGATTATAGTTATTGTCTCAGGATCTTCATGAAATAATGATAATGAATAATTGTGTTCGTAGAAGTAATAAAATATGCTTTTATTTGAAATACTTTTTCTTTAAATCAGAAAATTAATTTAACAGAGAAGGAAGGAGTAACACGTACACACACGTATGCTTGGATTACTTGAAGGATAGAATTTGTACATTCGCAAATGTAATATAAATAAAATAGAAATATTTTCTAAATCATTGTAATTTCAGAAAACAAAAGCATGTTGGTTTAATATCGTATTCTATTCTAACAAAAGTAAAATTTTAATTATTTCTCTTCATGAAGTATGATATATTATTCTGACAAAATAAAAGAAATTTACAAATCAACAGAATTTAAATTCGCGAGTACTTTAAATAAATGTAATTTTCAAATATCTGGATACAGCAATTTTATAATCAGCCCCAATTAAAATAAGTAGCCGTGTTTTCAGAAATTTTGTAACTTTTGTTGTTTTTAATTTTAGAGAGTAATTAGTTTTTATTTCTTTTATATATTATTTATTGTAATTTCAGATCTTTTGATACTGTAAAAAAGATGATAAAATTCTGTAGGCATCTTACCCTATGAAAGAGCGATTTCATAAACTTTCTGATATTTACATTCATCTGTGCCTTTCAAAAAGTAATATAAGTTTTTCCAATAGAAAATGTTCTTATAACTAGAAAAAAGTGAATTGAACTCTTTATTCTTAACTCAATATAGATTTGTAGCAAATTAAAAATAAGCATTCTAACAAACTATAAATAATGAACTCAGTTCTAAAATAAGATAAAATTAGTATCAAAATGCAGCCGTAAAATACTATCTCCGATAATCCCATAACATATTTTTCGTATTTATGTTGTCAGTGCCAAAAAAGAAATTTTTTTTCCATCATTACTTCAGTGAGGCTTAATTGAGTAAACGGCTTAACTCTTTTTATATCAGTCCGTTGACCTTTTTTTATTTCCGTTCACGTTAATGGTTGCTGGAAACAGATTTTAAATCCCCCTTTGGGACGGGAGCAGGGTGAAGGGAAACTGGACGTTATCCTTCGCATGAGATCTCCAGGTATCATCTATAAAGGAGCATATTAAATACTCTACAACCGCCAACTTCTACGGAGCTATTTCTCGCCAAATCTAGAATTGATTTGGCGGATGTGTGTAACAAAAAGTCGGCTCCGTCAGTCTGAGAATAATTTCTTCTTCACACACATATACACACAGGCCTATTATTTCACCATAGGGTTCGACCTTGGCTTTTTTTCAGTACTACCTGCCTGCTACCTGTCCGGGAGCCCTCCCTCACTTACTAATGGCTGAATGGGAAAAAAAAAGCTTCTGTCTGAATGGCAGGCGCGCTGAGTATAATGGGGAAGGTGGAAATGAACGTCAGTGCCCCCCTCCCCCGTATCTCCTCTTTTACCCCCTCCTTTCTTCCCTTTGATTATTGTCTTCTTTTTTATTGTTATTGTTTTCCTTCTCTCCGCTGTGTATGAACCCCCTGTTTCACTTCCACCCCGTGTGCCGCAGCATCCGGCAGGCCGAGACCCATGTAGACAAGCAAGTGGCATTCAACAGATCAGGTGCTGCCTCTTTGTTACCTGGAGAGCGGGACTTCAACTCCGAGGCTTTGCCAGAAAGGTATTGTGACATCGCCGTTTTTTTACTAGAACTCTTTCACCCAACTCTCAACTTTCCCGTTTTCCGATTCCTTCCCCACACCCCTTTGTCTCCCCTTGACGTCCCGCACGTGCCGGTAATGTATGACTCTTTCCACCCCACCTGGATGTTTTCGATTCCACCAAGCCTACACTTGCTCCAAGTCTTTGGCTTTTAAATGATTTATTTCTCAATGATCAATTGCATCTCCTACTCAAATTTCAGGCATATATATCTTGTTGCTTCCTTAATAGCAACCCTAATGCTTGAGAATTTCTTACTTGTCTTAACCTGTGAACAGAATATTTGGTAAAAGTTGATTGTTATGTTCATTTTGATTATGATGTAACTGCTTTTGTGGCATTTGCTGAAATCACTACTAATAATTGAAAAAACTAGAAGTAATGACAATACAAAGAAATAAAAGCATTCATATTTGTTTTCATAAATAAATTTTTATTTTTACAATGCATTATTTTATTGGTGATTTAAATGTAAGCGAAAATTTGACATTTTTTTTTAACTTATTAATTCTTCTTTGTAATAAAAAGTATTACAATTTTTAAAAATAATTGTCACAATATTGTATCACTAACTGTAACAAAAAGTCTAAGTTAATATTTTATTCTCATTTTTTTAATATCACAAAAAATGTTAAAACCTCATTACAAGTCTAAATTTAATATATATATATATATATATATTTATATATATATATATATAAATATATATATTTATATATGTATATATATATAAATATATTTATTATATACATATTAAGAAACAGCTTATGTGAAATCAATTGATTTAATAGTGCACTTGGTTTTAAAATAAGCATATTTATTTCCCAAAGTTTCCTTCTGTTTAATAATTTTTTCCTGCTATTGTTTATTTAATTTATAAGTATTAAAGAAATAAACTTTAATTTATATTTGACATTTTGGTATGCCATAAATATTTCAGTTAATTATATTGTTATCCTTGAGGGAATAAACTATGTTGTAAAATTAAGTTATTACAATGTATTTATTTTCTCATTTAATAAAATGGGGTTTTAAAGAGTATTATTTTCTTTAATTTGTATAATCATGAGTTATTTTATTCAACAATTATTACTCTGATGATTTATAATTTCTGTGTGAAGAAATTTTTTTTAAACTTTTTCCCTTATACATAAGTATAAATGTTTCATTAATCTAGTCTCATCCAATTTCAATGAGAAACTTCTTTCCCTTTATTTACTTTTTAAAATGAAAATTAAACAAGATTCTGATTTTTAAAATTATTTCTGGGCCTTGAAATCATTTTAGAAATTTTGCCTGTTATAAAAAAGCAATTTCCTAATACCTTTATGATCACTTTCTAATAGTGGACGTTATATATTTGTCCTCCATGTCTAGTATTTTTACTCTGTAAGATCAGGAAATAATGTTCTTCACTCTAGATACTAAAATCCTCCTTGATGACTTTACAGTCTAAGGTGTAAAGGTCATTGACCTACAATTTATCTCTGATTATTGGCTTAAGAATATAATTTTATGGTTAAAAATTTTAATCGAATACTGATGAATTACAAGTGACATTCCCAAGTAGTAAAAATTTCACAGAGAGTTTTTACTTTGCACATATTGTGATATCTTTGCTCATTTTCTATGGGTTTTTCTTATGGCTTACACTTAAAAGCCAAAAGAAGTTTTAAGCAAATTCAAATCATATGTTTTAAAAAATTTTTAACCGTAATAAAATTATATTTATTATTTTTTTGAATTTCATATATACTCGATGCAATAGCTTATTCATCCAAAGAAAGTGTCTAAAGTGAAATATTGCATTACATTTTTTTTTTAACTAAGTAAGTCTTTTAGTCGAGAAATTTTCTGTACGTAACATTGTTAAATGTTATATAATTATTTAATATTATTGTATGCAAATTTAAAATGAAAAATTTTCAGAATTATTATAAAGTGAAAATTTTATTCATCTTGCATATTAGGTTTCATTACCATTTTAGCTGATTACAGTACAGCATTTGAAGCATTTGAAAACAATTTTCACTATTTTCATAGCAGCTAAATTTAATATTCTGATTGATGATAAAGCATTTGATATTCCTCATATTACTATATTTTAAATACCTCAGTATTTAAAATTCATATAATTAACTTATACAGCAAAATAATATATTTGTATGCAATTTGAGTTTTGTATAAATTTGAATCACCAAATTAGAAACACTGCTTGAAAAATGAGAAAATAGCTTAAACAAATCTGTTTATTAAATTCATTTTTACGTTTTACTTACATAAGTATGTAGCATGCTATTTTTATCTATAATTTTTTTTTCCATTCTGTGTTATTTAGACAAAGTTGATTGTTTTGATTAAATCCAAGATTAATTATAAAAGTTAGTTTTTAATTTATTGCAATTAATAATTTATATTTCATTAATTTTTTTTATTTATTGCTGATTAATTATAAAAGTTAGTTCTTTTATTCAAAAACTGCAGATGTCTAAGAAATTTGTACAAACACTTTTCAACAATAGCTGCATAAACTAATTTGTAACAACTTTGTTTTTTCAAAGCAAATGAGGCAACTGAGAAATTTAATAAGTATAAAGAATTAATTATATTACGTCACTTATTAAAAGTCTGTAATGTTATTTTTTTGGATTTATCATTACATAAAAAAATGTTAATGTTGAGTAGTTTTTTCATTAACATATGTTGTTATTTTGAGACACTTATAATCATAGTATTTACGAGAAACTATTTGTTGTTTAATGTATATTAGAATATATTAAAAAACTTTGTTATTTTTTAAAAGAAAAGGTGTTATAATTTCAGTATGTATAAAGGAATTTGATTGTTATATTTGAATTAAATGTATGCATTTATTAGATTTAAGGAAACATAAATATCAATATTATATTTCTTAAAATATTTTTAAATTTAAACCCTGTAGAACCAAATTTTTAAAAAATCTAAAATGTGCATATGTATATATATGTACAGTGTGCAAATTATACAGAAAAGAGTGAATATTTTTTGATATTCATTCTTTTTTAATGTCTATGATATTTTTTTATTATTTTATTTAAGAGTAAATTTTTTTCTAAAGATGATGTCTATTATGTATCAAAGTTTCCATGTTTTTATCCTTTTTGACGTTATGCTTCAGTGTGTTTTTGTATATATATGAAACACAGTCATGCGTATAATTGAAGCTACAAGATATCCTATAATTTTTTTTTTCAATTGCAATTCATAGTAAATACACGCTCTCAACAAAAGCCTGAAGCTATTATCAAATGAGTTCTTATGATTTATTATAGAATACTTTCTTTGAAAATATATATACTTCCTTTATATATAATATTTCATGTAATTTTTTAAGAATTTCAATCATTTTCCGATTTGATACTGAATTTGAAATTGAGATAAAAATATTAATTTGTTTTTTGAGAATGTAACATCAACTCTTCTTTAGATTGAAATGTTTTCATCGTTATTATACTGTCACATAAATTTTTAATTAACAAAGATTTTGTGTATAGCAGAACCGCTTATTTTAGTATTTTGGATTTCAAAATAAAATCAAGTAAAATAAAATAAAATTTTTTAGCTTTAATTAAATAATTTTGTAAGCTGATTGTATATGCAATTTCAAAAATGATTCCTATGAAGCTTGCTATTTTATTTTAAATTCTTGTTAAACCTGAATTATATAATTAAACGTCTTTTAGTAACTGTAGATTATTTATTTCATTTGGTATTAAAATAATTAAAAAAACAAATAACAGTTATCGCAACAATTGAGTTAAACAGAAACGCAAGAATCGTAAACATACAAAACAAAAACATATAATTTTTAATTTATTATATGTATATATATAAAACCTTTTGTTTTTGTCTTTTCAGAATCTAAATGGGGTCCGTTCATTACCAACTTTCATTTGCCTCATTAATTCATTGTAAGTGATCATTATTTATTTAAATATATAATTTACATATTTTCAATGTATTATATAATTATATACATTATTTTTAAAAATTGTTTTTCTTTGGGAAATTTTTTTTACGGTTAATTCCTATTTATTATTTGCTTTTATTTAATATTTTTATAAGCAGTATACTGGAGTAAAGACACTCAAAATTCCATTCATTATTAATCTACATTTTTCGAATTGAAATGCGTAATATTTAAATTATTACAAACTATGTTTGCTTTTAATATATAATATTAAAATTAGATAATTGTTTACTCTATAACGATTATTGCACTTTTTAATGTGTTTATCAAACTCTGTTATAAACTTTAACTCATATAAATATATTTTAATAATTTTATAAAAATTACCTATTAAATTGTTAAGTTAGTAGTTGTGTAAATTTCTTCAAATCATCCAGTATGTGTGTCTACTTAAATATAATTTTTTCAATTTATTTTGAAATAAATTTTACTATAAAAATATTTTTGTGATAAAAATTTGTTTTGATTTACTCTTATAACATTTAATGGACGTAATGTGAAGTAAAATAATTTTATTAAACAAATTAGAATTTTAATTATAACTGTATTCTCCTTACTTAACTTTGAATAAATGCACTAGTTTTATTTAGCTCAATCATTACGCCTATTTTAAAATTATATTGCTTAAAATAAAATTACTAATTTTTTTAGCATTAAATAACTGTTTTTGTCTTGTACCAAACTCGAAAATATTTTATTCAGTTGAGTTAAAATTAAATAAAATTTTATTTTCGCATACATTTGCTTTAAATATGTATAAATTTTATAAGTTAGAATTCAAATTTGTTTCCCTTGACGTAACTGCAACACCATAGAAAATATTTTATAAATAGTGTCTTAATGAAAAAGAATTATTTAATAAACTTGTCATTGTTCTAAAACTCGTTCCTTTTAAAATATTATAAATTTATGTATAACTCTTGTGTGTGTGTCGCAGAAAACACCTTGTAAATAACTGACATAGCATATCATATAACTGACATAATACATATATCAATTATTCTGGTTCATAATAGAAATTAATGTTAAATAAATATTTTTTTAAATGCAGTTTACAACAGAAACAATTGTACGTTTTCTCATTTTTGTTACATTTTTTACTTCTAATTCAGTAACAAAACAGTTTTAAATTAAATAAAGTCACATAATGTTTTTATTTCCTTCAGTAACAAATTCATGCTTACAAGATGTCTTCACTACATTCAGAACTACTTTTGTTTAGCTTAAAAACGATTCTTAAATTAAGAATCTTTTTTAACTGATTATTTGTGAGTAAGCCGAGTTGGGAATGAATTGAATTGTGAGCGCATATTGCGATTAGTTCTAGCTTGTTTCCTCTTTTGGGATAGTTCTAAACGTAATTTTGAAGGTCACCAAAACCAAAACCGTGTCTAACGAATTCCCCTTTTCCTGTCCATAAGATCACTGAAGCTTACAATCCATGCATCTTGGAAACAACCAGTTGTGATAGTTTGATTGCACAATCTCCCGTCCACTAACCGTGTAGTGAAAGATGGGAAGCATTTACGCGCCTTATTTTCAAACCAAAAGCAATTTGAAACAGTAGTGACGTGAAGTTTGAGTTGGCATTCGAGGCAGCTGTCAGCAAATGGAATATTTGTTTCAATCCACGATTCTTGCTTCACAATTAATCATTTCAATTGTCTTTCGAAATCATTTAAGCAATGCAATCTTTTTAAAAAAAAATGCAAACCTCAGCTAATTTGGAATCATATCTGGAATTTTCATTCAGCCGTCAGCAAGTAGGAATTTTTTTTTATCAATTTTTTGTTACTTTTCCTATTTAAATTATACTTTAAATTGTTGTCAGTTATGGCTAGGAAAGGAATATTGCATAAGATTTAATTTGGTATTCTTATTCCGATCTTATTTCAGCTAACTTGAAAAATCATTTGTTAGGATTCATTTTTCTTCTTGCTGTCATGATTGAAGCTAATTATTTTCTGTGTTAACCACGATGATGGTACTTGATTTTTTTATTTAGGAAAATCGCAATTCAATTTTCATTAATACCTCGTAACAACTCTAGATTCTAGAAATGAAAGTGTAGGTATTTCGTGTATATGACCATGTTTCTTCTACACTTCAGGATGTAAAGAGTTGCTATGGCGACTAAATCCAAGCGTAGCGGTCATTGGCTCCCCGTCATGCTTCTGGATTCTTTGAGAATAATGTTGAGAGAGTACATGATTGTACGGCCCTATCATTAGCACTTTTTTCATCGGTCACTAATATTTGGTCTAAAATATTTAATCACTCTTTTGCAATGGCAAGAATTTAACCCTACTCTTTGCAAGTTTATTTATTTGGTGGTTTTTTTTTTTCTCTTATTGAATTAATTATTGTGTAATTTAATTTGAAATTCTTCTCTGTACTTACTTTAATTATGAAACTTAAAAGTTTAAAATGAACTGAATTATTCATATGTATCCCTTTTGCAGGTAGTTTGTGTGTATAAGGGACCTTTTGTATTTAATTTCATTTATTTTTTAAACGTTTTTAATGTAGCCTCTATTTTATGCTACACTTATTATTTTTTTCATTTTATATGCAACCTTATTTATCTTATTTTTCATATTTACTTGCTTTCTCTGAAATTTTTTTTTAAAAAAATAGCGAATATTCTTAAATGCATCGAAAGTAATAGTTTGATGGAATTCTTTCTCTGAACTAGAAGTACTTATCACTCCTAGAATACAAAAAAAGAATTAGTTTGCCATTACCTTAGCTCTATTCCTTAAAAACATCGAAATATTTTTTGTAAATGCAGTATAAATTTTGTTTCGGTAGTTCTACTGAATTTATTTATTATTTCATCACGTCGCTACAATTTTATTTAAAAAATACTTACATGAAACAACTCTAACTCTAACATATTTTTAAATTATCTCCTATTTCTTTAATAACTTTACCAGAAATATTTTTAAAGAAAAAATAGTAACGATTATGAGAAAATTCGAAGAAGCTATTTATTTTTATTTGTCTTCTTTAATTGAAGCTAAATAATATGAAGTAATTTTAGTTAGTTGTAATATTTTTTATTTTCTCAATGAGTTTTTGGACTTTTAAAATAGCAATTTACTCTTCATTAATTCCTATTAGGAAAACTCTTCGTTATCTTTGAAATACTTTGTACTTTCATTTCACTTCCTTACAGGCATGCCTATTATGCTTTAACAAAACTTACAATGTCGATACTCACAGCTCTTACATCTTTGGTAGTGAATTTCCTTTCGATTCTGGGCACATTGTAGTGTAGAGGTTGAGTAGAAATTTGAAGGTTGAGCTCTATGTATTACGACATAACTTTCTATTGTTCTCTTTCATGCTATTAATATTTTGAATAATCAGCACGTTGTTTGAATAATTTGCTTTTATAAAATCATACAAGTACTGTCAACAATAGAATTGGGATTTTTTTTTTTTTAATTTATAGAGTAAGTAATTTTGATTTATGAGTATTTCATAGCTTCTGTATGAAATAGATTTGATACGAAAGTAGACAACCATTGTTCATCAAATCGGTAAGTACGCATTATATTTATTCCAGTTATAAAACTATTATGAAGTAATAATAGTTTGAAATCCAAGATTTATTAATATTTTAGCAAATATTTAAAGCATTTTCTTTATTATTTTTCTCTGCCAATATCTAGTTTTCAATTGAAGTGATTTAAAATTAAATAAAAACTTATTAAATAAGCGTATTAAAATAAGATATGGAATTTGTTATAATATTTAATCGATAGAAATACAAAAAAATAAAAGCATCGAATTAGATGAGATGTTTAGTAATGAGAAAATGGTAGCATGGTATATTAATTACAATATTCAGCTATTGCATTTTAAAACATTTTGACTGTACTAAATTTTTTAGTACCTTATATATTTAACTGGATTGCTGTAACTGAATTTCTGAAACTTATATCATTTGAGTGAAAAGCTCCGCTGGCTTAAGATTTCATAAAAATAATATTCTGTGTCTCAATAAAATAATCAGTGCTTCAAATCTGATGATGTTTCCAATACAGATGTTTAATGGAATAAATCAATAGGTGTCTAAACATCAATTTATTCCACAATGAAGCAGCTTTTGATTGTAAAATATGCCTTTCAAATTCGAATGAAACATTATTTCACTGTCATTCATTTTAAAATATTTACATTTTGTTCGACGAAAATTCTCACGTCGTATTACATGAGCGAAGCTATTAACCTCTGCAGATTTTGAAATAATTCCACTCTTCATTAAGTATTCATCAGACACTTCATAGGTCTAGCAGAGAAGATCGCGCGTTCATCGATTGCCAAAGAAAGCCACACCCTAGAGCAGTAAGTTAGCTTTCCTGCCTTACCTGGCGACTCTCCTCAGAAACGCAATTACAGCAATCTATGGAAGATTCTGATCTTGAGCTCAAGATTGCCTTTCGATTGGTTTGGAGCACAGAGGGAGAAGTTATTTCCTTATTCAAGATATTGGCATAAAAGCCCTTTTCATGATTAAAGTTTTTACTGCCTATTCATTAATTTCACTAGATTTTCAATTCCGACATCTATTATTTCAAGAGAGCTTTTAAGTAAAATAGTAATATATCTGATTTCGGATAATAATCAGAGAGACATTAAAGGTCAAATAAAAACAGATTTCCCGATATGTTTTTCTGTGACATCATTCTTACGAATACTCGTAGTGGTATTCGTGTATGAAGCTATCTCAATCAAATGTTTCTTAAAAAGAAATTTTTACACCATTTTTTTATATTCTCTTGACTTGGTAGGCTATAAAGAACATCAGTATTCATGTTCTTCTAAAAAAGCTATTTTAAGCACTGAATTCACTAGAAAATGAAAGTGGAATTTTTATTATTTTCCTTAGTTCTTCGAACAGTTTATAAATAAATAATTGCTTTGATTTCCCTATAAAATTTCTGAGTTTCAAGGTGATATTTAAATATTTTTATCTCTGAAACTCAATTCCATGAGTCAAGAAATTAATGAAATCAACATTTGCTTGTGCCAAATATAACTAAGAAGTTCAATAATCTATATATTCTTTCCTTACAAAAGTTTTACGTCTGAAAAATTAGTTAAAAATGAGAAAGCACTTTTATTTAATAATTTTTTAAAAAAAATTTGCTTAAAAAATATAAAATCGATAGAGAATTAATCATGATACTTAAGAAACAAGCTATTTAATAATTAAAAATTAATGGCTGACAAATTTATAAGTTACATTTATGGATAGACAGATGGAATAAAACTTCACATATAAAAATTACGTAGCTAACAACTTTTCATTTAGCAATTATGGAGATCAGATTTATTTTTTCTGTAGTAAAAGACATAGCATTTAAAGAAGTAATGCAATATCATTTATTTTAATTACTCTTTAAATCTAATATTTTTTATTTTAATTACTTTAAATGCAATACCTTTTACTTAATTACTTTAAATGCAATATCTCTTTTAATTTAATTACTATGAATGCAGTATCTTTCACTTTAGCTATTATAAATGCAGTAGGCTTTAATTACTTTAAATGCAGTATGTTTTAATTTAATTATTTCAAATGCAATATCTTTTAATTTAATTACTTTAAATGTAATATATTTAAATGTAATATCTTTTTATAATGGGAAATGAATCTAAAAGTAATTGGGAAGTAGATATACTCTTGTTCAATCATGCAAGCAAAAGGTTTTTGAAACATTTTCATGAGAGAAATGTGAATAATTGTTCAACCATTGAAACGTTTGTTTTTCTTTCTATCTCTCTTTTAAGACAGAAAGAAAAATAAATGTTCCAGTACATCTCCCAGTAGTTTACTTTTCCGCTTATAACATTGAAATAATTTTTTATTTATTTATATATATATAT
>JAPDSC010118073.1:54235-69184 GCA_026290005.1 Latrodectus geometricus
TTTCTTTCCTGATACTTTTTCTCGTTGCTTTCCAAATTTTTTTTAAGTGCATGGAACTTCACCGATCAACAGGTAAGCGTCATGCATCGCAAGTTTGATAGATGGAGGCGGATCAGAGTATATCCAGAAAGGTATGTTATCAACGGTAAGTCGAGCGGTGACTTAGAGTCATCACAACTGAAGCAAACGCAGAAAAGAAGAAAAGAAAAAAAAAGACGAAAAGCATGACTTAGCGAATCCGAAATCAAACAACGATACAAAAGGAGGGGGAGGAAAAGGAAAGGATTGGACCGAAAACGAAAAAATAATTTTTTTTTTTCAAAAAAGAAAAAAAAATCTAAAAGGAGGCCTAAAACAACATTTTTTAGTTACGTGACAGTTGTTATGAGTCGGTTCTTCTACCTTTTCACGGAAAAGACTGTGCAGTGAAGGGTGAATCCTGCATAAGCAGTCAACCCAAACCGTGGGGAAGAGTAAGTGCGTGCTCTAACGCCGCAAAAAGACCGAAGCCAGCTTCGGCTCTGGGGTAAGCAGTTCAGGCGTCCGTAGCCATCCAACACGTTATTTGTCGGTAAAACAAGGTCGTCGTCCCTAACTTACATCAACAAAATCCTACGGTCCGCTAGTTTTCCATCTCCAAGTGCCTAGCAGTCAGCCTGGAAGCTAGACAACGCCTCGGGGAGCAGCTCTAAAAGGCAACACATCAGGTTAGTGAGCAGTTACTTTAACTTCTCTCGCCCGAGCAGACAGGTGGTTGCTGGATTTTTCTCTGCCTCATCTTCTTCATCTTTTCTGAAACATTGTATCATCTTTCCGACTTTTATTTCATTATGACTTAGTATTCGAGAAAGCTCGACTTCTTCCCCACTTCTAATCAAAATATGTGCCGGTACTTTGAAACTTCATCTCATGCGTTTAGTGTCTTGCTTAGACTTTCCAACTCATGTGGGTTTCCTCTCTCTTTTTCATCCTTTAAATCTTCATTGTTTGAATTTATGGCTTCTTGCTTATTTATGACATAACTAGAGTGTTTATCTTGCATAATTTTGCTATTTAAGATACTTATTTTCTCTTGTGTTTCATTTTCCAAAATGTTATATCATGAGCTTACAAATTATCTATTAGTTTATATTATGTAACAAGAATCTATAGATTATATACTATTAGTATGTATGTAAACATTTCATTCTCTGTCATTTATGTTGTGTATTTCTCAATATTTATGTCAACAGTTTGATAGAGTTATTACTTATATAATCTAATATAAAGCCACTCATATTGGATATTAAAATCTTTCATAAATCGTTGATTAATAAATCATAAAATATTCATTAAAAAATTTCCAGTTTTTTGCTAATGCTGGTTCTTTTTGAAATTCTTTAGAATCAATTTAAGCAGATTTTATACTGTGACGCTCATTATGAGGTGATTTATCATTTTGGTGTTTGTTATTTTGTGCGCATGTTATTGTATGAATTGAAATGACCATGATAAACATAGAATTTGGTGAAAATGTTCAAGTAATATTGGATACAATCTAGGAGAATCCTTAGAAGAAGATGTATTCTCAAAGTGTTATCAAACAAAGTCTACACCATTTAATGGATCTCACAAGCAAGATAGTAATCTGGCATTTTCGATTTGCTTCTAATGGCACTGGAAGAATTCACGGATGATTCAACAATTCCGTGGTTTCTCTGGTGCTATAAGAAGCGGATTGATTCAATCTACACTTCCTAGCAAGTTTTTCCAGAAAAAGTGTAGATTTTTCCAAAATCTGCACAGAAGATACCAAAAATTAGAGATTTTAAGGAAACTCAACGAAATAACTTTCAGGATAGGTTGCTCTAGTTAGTAATTTCTACGGTATAGGACATGTGATTTGAAAAAGGACTGTACACATCTTCCATGTCAAGTAAAAGTGAAATCTAAGGTGTACAAATTTAGACTCCAAAATGTAGTAATTGGGTGAAATCTTTCTTGTATACTTTATTGTAGATTTACTAGTCTGTTACCAAATTAATATCTTGAAGATTATAATCCCTTTTGGATAATCTTTCTGTTTTGTCTGTTTCTCGTTTGGATTGTTTACGCCTTCATTTTAAGTTTTCTCGAATTTTAAAAATGTTTCTTAAACCTCATGATTGAATAGTTTGTAATCATTATTTTCCTTACTTGTTTGTTGAGGCTCCAGCTGCATCACATTATTATGGTATTATTATTATCTAGTTATTAGGAATCTTTATAGTCTTAACAATATTAAAGACATTATTTCGATGAACATTCACAATCATAAATTGATTTTAAACATGACTTTGTTTAATGTTTGTATTTTATCGTGTAGATGTTTTTCCCTTTTCCTATTTTTTCCCTTTAATTTTCATTTATTTTATTTTTTCTCGTTTTTGCATCTTTTTATAAATTTTCTACCTTAGAACGAAACAAGTTTTGTTAATTTTGTTTACATTCAGAGAAATTATTTTTTATTAAAATAATAATTTTAATACAAATGTACGCCTTACGTGAGAGCAATTTTCATTAGTAAAATTGAAGTTAACATTTAATCATTAAGTGATGTACGACAGGCCGTCATTAATAGAGAAATGTATGAATTTTATAAGTCAACTAAATTTCTTGTTACTTTGTAACATTAAAGGTGTAACAAAAAATTCAAAATTTTTGTTGAATTTAATTTCCTTCATCGTTCAAAATTTGTTGATGTTTTGGAATTTAATTACATATATGTTCACAGTTTCAGTTTTACATAAATAATAATGATTATTAGAACATATATATATATATATATATATATATATATATATATATATATATATAATGTATCGTCAACTTCTTGATTCAGAATTGAAATTAATTGGCTAATAAATTAATGAACATTTATGGTTTATGATAGAAATTATTTATAAGGTCAAAGAATTCCATGAAAAATTCTGAAACAGAATATTTAAAATATATGTATGAGACAATATACTTAATTATGTTAAATTCAATGGTGTAATAGAGATATTCAAAATAAAAATAACTACTATTTAAAAATAACTCAAAATAACTTAAACTAAATATTATTATGATAAACTAAAGTACACAGATTATCCCTAATTAATTTCAATAGTTATATCAGAATAAGTAAAAAAATTGTTTGTACTTTTGAAGTTCAAAATTTAAAAAAGCTAACATATAATATTTCTTACATATTGAGATACTGAATAAAATTATAAAATAATAAAAAGCATTATTTTTATATAGAGGTGGATAACTTTCAAATCAGCAAACAAGAAATACATTTTTGTTAATTCGTGAATGTAATCTCTGTACATTAAAAATAGTAATATTAAGCCAGAAATTATGAGAAAATTTCAAAAATTAGTTTATATAAACGAAACATTAATCATATTATCGGTTTCTTTCCTGAAAAAAACATTTAATTTATTTTTATTTAAAATAATAAAAAGCATTCAAAATACCTCACTAAATTAATCAAAAATTTTAAATATTTGTATATAAGCATATTTTTAAAATAAAATTTCTAAATACTCAAAATAAATTTAATCAAAAATACTTCACATTTTCAACATAAATGTTATTTAAATACTTAATTTTTAAATACCTATAAACTTTTTTTTATTAAACAGGAAACAAGTAATGGCAGTTTATTAACTGGAAATCAATTGGATTAATAAAAAAGAAGAAAAACAAAAATGCTATAACCTTCGTTTCCATCGCATTTAATACTGAAACGATTTGACGGGATAAATTTTCAAAAAATTAAAAGCAGAACAAGAAATTCATTCCTCCTAAATCAAGATAGAAAAATATTAAAATCAAAAATTAACTGCAAGAACAATAAAAAAATAATAAATAAAAAAATCCACCGAATAGGGTGTGCCCGAACTTCGGACTGGCAGTTCTCGATGTCTCTTCTCTCCTGTGAAACACCTGCCCTGTTAGAATATCGATCCTGACTGATATTTTTCGAAAATTGTCCTGATATTTAAGACATGTGACACACTAAAAAAGATTGTGCGTCAACTTTTACAGTCGTGTCATTGAAAATCGATTTTTAAAATGTCCAATTTCATATCAATAAAAATTAGCTAGTTTATATACAAGAAATTCGAACTGCATTTCGATTTTAGTTATGTTTAACATTACAGCGCTGTCGAGGTGAAACCACACTGATTATAAATTTGAGATAAATCTGTTTTAAAAGCAATTTGCGATATTATCTTACAATAAAAGTAAAATTTATTCAAAAAAAATTTTTTTCATTTTTTACTTATTATGATTGCAATTCTATGATGTGTTAATTTTTGTAAAATATGGGTCAATTTTTCTTTGTCTTTTTATGTGAAAAAAAGTTAAAATTTTATCTTTTTTCACATAAAAAGACAAAGAAAAACCGACCCATATTTTTCAAAAACTAACACAACATTTTCAAGTAGTAAATGCGGTTGTGATATTATTACTAATTACTGTCATTTGAAGCTTAAATTTTTAAATTAAAGACTGCAACAATATTAGATAAATATTACTTATAAATAGTTATATAATATATAGTATAATATAAATAATTATAATAAAAGGTAATATTATCGACCCAATATTTCTTAAAAATAAGATTTTAAAAGAATACAAGAAATAAAATAAATGTATATATAAGTAATTGTATCAAGGAAATTTATATTTTATTACTGTAAAATGAATTTAAAAATAGTCGTCAGTTAAAATGAGGTCATTGTCAGATGCAAAGTCAATAAGTAACTTAAAGAAAGTAACGACAAATTTTTCTGTAATTATGATTAGTTTTATTGCAGATGAACAGGCTCATCTAAGAAAAAATAAACATAAAATATTATAAGCATTGAAATTCTGATTACTACACTATGATAAAAATTAGTATTTTATATGAAAAACACAAAAATTTTATTTTTGTAACAAAAACGAATTGAACTATAAATAATTCCAATATTTAAGTATTTTAGAATATTATTAATCTAATATTATTGTTTCTAATCAATATAAAAGTGTATCAGCAACATTAACAAAAAATGAAATAATTGTTTTTAGTATTATGCGCTACTGTATAACTATTGATTTACTTCACATTCTGTAATCATTTAACCAGCTTAAAACGTTTGAATTGCCCTAACACAACTGCAAATTTCTACTACAAAGTCCGCATTTACACAAAGAATAAATATATTTTACGTATTTAACATCTGTCTATATCCACAATGTAAAATAAAGAAAAGAAAAAAAAATTCAACAAAAAATAACTTAAACAGAAAACAAAGGATTTTTTTTCATCCAAATGTAATAATGATAATACAGAAAAGGGAATTTAGCTCCGGCGCCCAATGACTAAAACCCGCTATTACCTGTTCGAGGTGCGCAGGCGCAAATCTCTAAGACAATGTGTATACGTCATAACCGCTGCGAAACCGTATCCGCAGTTAGAACGAGCCTTGGTTTCTAACACACACTCATTAGAACTCTCGTCATTGGTTGAAGCTTGGTGGTCACTCTTTCCTCCTGCGCGTCAACTTCAGATCGAAACCGATGAGACCAAGTTGCTGCGCCCGACGTGAAATGATTCAGAGACGGTAATTATAATTTCGTTGTTGATTGTGTTCACAAATGGACTATGATATTTAAAGTGTCGAAAGGGGAAAAAATTCTGCTTCTCTTTCATTTAAAGGGAAAGTATCGTTAGTATATTCCAGATAGTCAGTCAACGGAACTCCATTTATTGTATTACGTGTAAGTATTTTAAATATATCTCACTTTTTCTACTTCTTTTTTACACCCGCTTCATTTTTAATTTGATTAACACTTTTTCAATGTACATTTTATCGATGCTGGTAAAAGTTTATATAATCGTACTTCAGCACTCGCGTTCAGTGAATTAAAATGCTTCCCGGTCTTTTGCTGTACGATAATTAATTCCCGGTAGCTAAAGAGTTTACAAACAAAAAGAATATCAAAGTCTTTCTGTGTTCAAACACAGAAAAGTGTGTTTTTATGAATTAAATATTTATGAATACTTCCACCTTTGCTATGACGTATTCAAAGTAAAATGTATAGGAAGCTTTTGAAAAAGGTGAAAACAAGAGAGTGATTATCAACTTTCGTTCCCAATAAGAAAATAATGGCAGTAATTTTTAAGTTTCCCAGTGTCTGTGCATTATTTATTATTATAGTATATGTTTTAAGATAAAATCACTATTTTATTGATTTCATCGATTTACTTCTTGAGTTGAAAATAATTTCTCTTAAATTAAAATTTTATGGTTTGTTTTTGGTTTATTGTAGTATGAAGAAGTATTCGATAATTAGTTATAATAATATCGAATAAAATATTTTGTCAACTCAAATTTTAATAATGTTCGTTTTTCAATGAGAACTTAAATGATTCGACAAACTGAACAAACAGAGATCCGTGATACATTATTTCGAATACTAAGAAACAAAAGTATATAGATATATATTTATGATAATATTTTAGATAACTGGTTGTACTGAATTAGTTTTTATTCCAAAGTTTGTTATAATATGTATTATATAATTTTTTTAAAATTTATAAAACGTCACTATATGTAAAAAAAATCAACTATATATGTTTTATTTATAATAAACTATGTATTTTTAGTTATAATTCTTGTAAATCTACCTATCAGTTGAAAAAAAATCATTTATTAATTATTAAAATATTTTAACATTAAAATCCTTTCTCCATTTGTATGAATGTTTTTTAAACATAAAACTCATTTTGTCTTATATTAAAGGGAAAAAAATACATTAACAATTTAAATTCATTAAAAGAAGATAAATAAATTTAATTTTTCCTGTGATTGTTTCGTTGGGAAATGTAACAAAATTGTACAAGTGTATTAATCTGTCTATTTCATAGTTATCAAAACTATGGAAGTATACTAATTTTCTTTATACTGTTGCCCTTGGGGGGGGAAACGAGGCAATTTTTGTATAAAAAGAGCATGTTTCATAATAAAAATGAGATAAATAATTATAATTTTTATTATTATGATCGTTATTTTTATCACTGTTATGAAACAGTTTCAATTAAATCATGTTCATTTTCTTTTGATTTGTTTTATATTCGTTACAGCTTACAAATATGTTTTGAATGTTTAAAAATATTTGAAATTGTTTAATTTCTTTACATGTTAAAGTTTTGTGAAAAATTGAGAAGAATCGTTGAAAACCTATGTTAAAAGTTAGAAAAGTAACGTTAGACTATGTTAAAAGAAAATGAAGCACTTTTATATTTTTCATAATATCTTCATAGTTCAAAATTCTCAATTTAATTTTGGTAACATTATTTGGTGATGATAAATAATTGCTTAAAGTATTTAGAGCGAATGAAAAAGAAAATTCCACAGACTAAGAAAAAATTTCCTTCACAGGTTAACAAAAAATATACTAATTCAATACATCACGAAACGCGGCACCTCTAAATTTCTAATAATAAAAAACTATGAAGGTATAATTTATTCTGTGGGCTTTCCTGTAAACGTTGAATTACCAGGCAGTAGAGTCACTATATCACGATACTAGAGGAACGTGTTGGGGCTCCACCCTCTACTGCAAGTCGCATTGGTCAAAATTACTATTGGCGCCATTTTTTGCGGCGAATTTTTACCTCATGACTATGATTTCCCATTGGGTTTCTTTTTTATTTATTTTTTTACCTTGTTCCTTGAGTGAAAAGATAACTTTCAAAAAGACTCGATTAGATCTGTGGAACAGTTCTAATGTATCTTAAAACTCAAAATTTGATAAAGTCAGTTTTAAATCCCCACCTCGGGTAAAAATGATTTTACTGTACATTCCAGGAGTTTCATTTTAGCGCAAATAAAAAAAAAGAGAGTGAGGGTAATGGAGGATGTGTGATGAGAATTTATTATTGCGAAGTATGCTTTTATTTCTCATTTGATTCGAAAGGTACGAGTGAGATGTTTGGTATTTGTTTGTTTTGCAAAGATATGAGACTTTCGTAATAAAATATCACGATGTAGAAGTTTTCTGTTTATTTATGACAATATAACTTGCTATCAACCAGCATAAATTACTCTTCAACACTCAGCAGGTATTATTTGAACTTCAACTATCTGTTAATTTATTTTTATTTTTTTGAATTAAAGACTCCTTTGATATTAAAGAAGCTCTTATTTAATGTGAAAGAAATTAAATTATTGCTCTCAACCTAATTTTTAAGCAGTCTAGACTGTAAAAAAATTAAATGAGGAAGGTAAAGAATATAAAATTTATTAAGTACAGTTAAACTGTGTCCATATATTTTAGAAAATAATTTCTAGAGCACAAGATTTTACTTTTTACTGGTGGCTAAATTCTGGAATACAAAAGAGTGTCATTTCCTCTATTTTACCGTTAGCGAAATTTATCCACTTAAAATATTTCCTTTGTCATTTTATTTTTCTTTGGTAACTGAAACTGCATCATTTGTCTAATTTATGTCTTGAAATTGATGACTTAAAACTGTTCTTGTCTGGATTGCAGAATAGGGAGAATGTAGTTGGTTCTCCAGAACAATGGTTTTAGCCATCTGTTCTTCGCCGAAATTTTGTCCAAATGGCTGACGAAAACTTCAAATGTAGTTAAATCTTTGAAAACACATAAAGCTGAAGCAATTTTACGTGCTCATCAAAGCGCAGGTGGAAAAGTTAGGAAAGTGCGTGATTCGGTAAAAAGAAGGCCGTTGAACTTCCTAAGGGCTCCTACTACATCTGCGTTGTTCTACTGATGGTGTTGGCGATTGTCAGAAAATACCCTCATAATCTACCTCTGCACTTTTACCACACGTTGTCGTGCCAGCTGTCAGGTAACGAATCTGGGAATAGCTGATTGGCCTATTATTGTACGATTCTAGACTGATAGCGCCTAAGGCGAAAACGACTACCGTACCGGAAGATGCGTTCATTTTCATGCATTAGACCATGCCATTTCCAATTGCCTTCGTGGAAAACCTATGCCAATTTAAATAACCGACACTTTAGTGTGTAATAAGAACGCCGAAATCACGTGTTGAACTTTACTTTCTCAATCACATGTTCTCAAATATGAATTTTCCCACTATATTATAAAGCAGTAGGTAAATGCCAAAGATTTTAATATCCGGTGTTTTGAAACTATTTATGAAACTTAAACCTTACATGAAATGTATTACCCCTTCATTATATTGATAATATGAGAACAGCGGAAGCGGAACTATGGTTTTCTGGTTTTTTAAAGAATATTGCGGTATAATAATGACAATTTTCTCAAAGCAATAGGGATATCCGACTGCACTGACATCGTTACTTTTCTTTAATTGGTTCTTTCTAACTTCTCAAATTTTGGAACTAAAACTCTGAAAGTGAGCTTCATTTATTGTTAAAAACTCAGTGTCTGAAAATAATTTAAAATAGAATTTAATTTTGATTTAATTTAAGGTGGGATTATTGAGATTAAATATTAATCAGGAAAATCATGCTTTAATTTTTAAGATAATAGTTTGAAATTTATCATTATCATTTAAAGAATTAAGTTTTGAAAGATTATTGTCTTCTTATTTTTATTAACAGTTTTAACAAAACTGACTTACCGGAACTTCCATTGCAAAAATATAAATGAAACAACTCTTGCGAAATCTTGTCAAAGTATATCCATGTAGTCAAGGCAATTAAGGGGTTATTTTTGCATCACGATCAATCGATAACAAGTCGTGCTGTGGGGCTCCATGATCATTACCCTATTTTTTTTTTATTTAAGTAAAAATAATATGTTTTTAATCTCTAAATGATTTAGTATCTCACCGTATTCTTTGGTTATTTCTGGCTACTTTCTTCATTTTTAGTGGTGGTAGCATTTATAGTAGTTTTAATCTTCGTCTACGATATTATTTTTCAATAAAACGTAAGATTTTTTTAATTGAAAATTTTAAATTTCATAATAAAGAAATTATCTTATTTTCATTTGGCTTTTAAAAATAAAAAATATATTTATATTTTTAAAATATAATATATTTTTTTTAAATGCGGCTAATAATGCATAAATCTTGGGATTTATAAATTTAAAACTACTTAAAATGTTAATAATGTGAGGCACTTATAAATAAAAACAGAAAGAAACTTTATTTCATTTTTTAGAAAGATTAAAAGAAAATGAAATTCCAATTATATGAAATTTAACTTTAAATAGTGGATATAGCCAAAGGTATATTAAAAAGCAAGATACCGAGAATCTTTATAAATCATAAAGTTTTTAGCAAAATTTAGTAAATAATAGTTTTTAGGCCAATAAAAAAAACTGATGCTGTGTAGTTTTAAAGAACTATATTTTTTAATTTTTTTTTTTTCAATTTGTAAAAACGTTATATAGATACTTATTCTAAGTTTACTGACAATACTAATTTTTATAAAGGGTTTATATATTTGAAAATAATATTCAAAAAATAAACTTTTTGTAATAATAATTTATGAAATAGTAAAGTCAATTTTACTCTTTAAGAACTAGAAACAAAAATAGATTTTCATTTGTTATACCTTCATTTTACTTAAAAGAGGAATACAATATTTGTATGTATTAAGAATTTATAAGTTAAATATTGAAAAAAACTTTTCTCTGTATCATGGTATAAAAAGTAGCTTGTATTTTAAAATTTTCTTTAGATTTATAAATAATATTTTAGTGTGTTCTTTATTTCATTTCACCAAGAAGATTTTCCTAAAATCTATTTTACTTTTTATGAAAATATTATGTAAAATATTTTTTTAAAATTTCCTCATAGTATAAAATAAAGCTGAGAGTATATATTTTTCTTAATTTTTACTATTTATTTAGTCACAAATATTAGTTTTTTACTTCAACTAATTATATATGAACTTCTGCATTTGAAAATAATCACCACTTTGAGATTATATTCCTTGATAAGCTTACATAGAAAAGATGGATATAAGTACAGTCATTAATGAATTAGTGTTAATGGAATTTTATTTAAGACATTTATTAATGACTTTTTTGTAATAATAGATTAAGATATTTTTAAATAAAATGATTACTTGTAGATTAATTCTTTTTGTATCTCACGATACATCCAGGTTGAACTAATATATTACCTTAGTTTTCAAAATATCCTGCTATACCCTAGCAACTCTCAGTATATAACTATAAAATTGTGTTATCACTAATCTGTATAAGAATGCTATAGTTCAGCTATTACACTTTTAAGTAAACGTGTTGAAAACAAGATCGAGAACGGGAGAAAATAATTGTAAGGTTTCTTTTTTACTCGCACTTTCGTGGAATCTCACTAAAATCGACATATTTTTATTTCAAAGGTTAAACAAACTCTTGTGGTTTTTCATTTTCATAAAGCAAACTTTTTCTAACCAGTAGCAATCATTAGTAGTCGTAAATTGAGTAACTTCTTTATTTTATTTTTTTTTATTTATAATATCAATATATAATCAAGACTTAGCAGTTGAGCTTTATTAAATATTAATGTTTAAATTGTCGGTAATAATATATCAGAAGAGAGTAAATAAATTTACGAAAGAAAATATAATTTACATATTATATTTTCTTATATTAATGTATACTGTTATATGAAATGTTATGCCATATTTACAATTGATTCTGTCAGATTTATATCCCAGTAAATTAATAAATAAATGAGTGGAATAAATTTCAGTAATGAAATTTTTTAAAAGGAGCTACTATTTTAAATATATTTTAATATATATTTTTTCCATCCTACTCGCTTAGGCACATGCTGCGTTACTAAAAGGTTGACTCATTAGTTAAAAACCAGAAAATTGCCCATTCAATCAAAAAGAAAACATTTGAAAGTATTACATAATTTACCTCAAAGCAAGTGGTATTAAAAAATAAAGCTAGGCTAGAGAGAAATTTTTTCACTTTGTTTCACTTTCATTTTAATTTACGATTTTTTATGTACTTAATGTCTCATTTAAGTTTGTAAATGATATAAACATAATAATGTAAATAAATATTAGTTATTTCGTTCTTCATTTAATATTTTTAATATTCAAATTCAGCATTAAAAATTCCATAATAATTTCATCTATTTTGTTTGGGTTATTTATTTGATTGTGAAGTCAATAATTTTTGTTCCAAAAGACATAGAATACTTATTTACTCTATTCAAAACATAATTGTGAAATATATTTATGCTCAAATACAATTTAAATTTATTATCATCCGAATTATTCTTAGAAAAATTAATAACTTCTTTTGCACTTATATATTAATGCTTAAAACTTCCGTTATTTCTTGAAAATTTATCTCTAAGTAATTAAAACCTATTAGATTCAAAACTTTACTAGTAAAAATATTTGTAGTTATTGACTTATAATGTTTTACTATTTGAACCCTTATTTTCTAATTTATTTTTGATATTTATAAGAATTTTAACATTTATTCTCTACTTAATTTTTTAATACCAAATTAAAAAACTAAAATATGAGCAAATTGTAAGCGTTTCTGTGTTAACAAGCTTTTACAATGGGAGCAATGTAAATGTTTGTACAACCTAATTTTATTTCTGCAAGTCATCGCAATGATAGGTATTTATAAATGATGACTATTTCTTTTATTCTAAAATATTCCGGTAAATTTAGAGTCAAGTATTGTGCTTTAAAAAACCCAGCTCAACTAGATTTATTTGTTACACAACACAGCGTAAAAGCTTTTCCACTAGTTCAAAATAACGTGCGCTGCTATTGAAAATTAGTCATGCGTAAAGAAAACTCGTCTAGCAAGTGCATCATCGCAGAAAAGTATAATTACATTCTTTCTATCTTCTAACTCTATCCTCTTCCCTCTATCTGTCTATCATCTTGTTTTGTTTCATACAAATTTAAGATAATGCATACTTTATAGAAAAGCTAACATTTCAAAATACTTGCAATCAGGTTCACGTTGATCTTGTCTGCAATCTGCTTTTCACAAGGAACGATCAAATGAAGTGAACGCACAAACCTGGAGACTACTCAGATAATACGCAATCCGGATTTAAGCTTATACAAAAAAACGAAATAAATCAATTACTTGTGAAACAAAGTCATCATTCAGCATGATTTGAAGACATCTAGAATTAGAAAATTCGAAAAAGAAATACTTTTGTGCGCATCAAAAAAGATTAACGTTTTTACTCCTGATTTCAGATTTGTATAAAATTCAGCTGATGAATTAATTTTTCTTGTTCGATTTTTGATAGAATCAGATCAGTTAAAAAAAAACTGAAATAGTTCTCAAATTTTCATCATCAACTTGTTTAAAAAAGTACAAAAACATTTTCACCATCAACTTGTTTAAAAAAGTACAAAAAACATTGTTTCTGGAAATTGAATACTGCATAAAAGAATGTATGAAGTATACTTTTGAAAACAACTAATAATTCAATCTTAAGAAATTTTATTATTTTGCACTTCGAAATAATTAAATGAGCAATCCTAAATATTCAAGCTGAGAAAAATAATGTTTAGTTTGCTTAGATGTAGTCTAATTGTGATTGTTTTAGATTATTGATTAATCAATAACGAGAGTGCATTTTCATTTTCTTACATATTCGTGAATAAAGTCATTCTTTTATAATTCTATTATTTAATAATAGGTAAAAATCATTGTTTCACAAACAGTAATCATTGTGTTATTTAAAAGTGAAAAATCCCTCACGAAATTTGGTATTTTTCATAGCAGATAATATAGTTCGCATGAAGCTATAAATTACCTCTATGGTAGCACAGTAAAATTATCTTTTTTTTTAATATTCCTTTTTTTATTTTCACTCCTTTTATCGCTGCCCCTTTCCCTTGATTACATAGTTTCTTAGATGTAGTCTAATTGTGATTATTTTAGATTATTGATTTATCAATAAAGACAGTGCAATATTTTTTTAATTTTCTTACGAATTCGTGAAAAAAGTCATTCTTTTATAGTTCTGTGATTTAATAATAGGTAAAAATCACAGTTTCACAAACAGTAATCATTACGTTGTTTAAAAGTGCAAATCCCTCACAAAATTCGGTACTTTTCATAGCAGATAATCTATTTCGCATGAAGCTATAAATTACCTCTATGGTAGCAGAGTAAAATTATCTCTTTTTTTATATAAATATAAATTCTCCTCTCTTTTTCACTCCTTTTATCGCTCCCCCTTCCCCTTGATTACATAGTCCTGCATAAAATATAATTTCTCTATGACGCGTTGCGGTAAAAGTGTTGAATAGAGGGCGCTGCGATCATGTATCAAAGACGCATTTAAGGTTGCCAAGGAAACCAACTAGAATAAACACGAGGAAATAATGGAATAGAATGACTTGGGGACTCGGATAATGCTGAGAAATTGTTGATGGCGTGAAATTTTATCCATTCATGATACCAGTTTATAGAATTCCACGTTAGAAAAACTATTCTGACGGCTCATTTTTCATGGTCACCAACATCATCAAAAGGATGAAGTTCCTTTTTATTTGCAGCGCAGCTACGTTAATGTTTCCTTTCTTTGCAGAATTCTGTCGGTAAGTTATTTTCATTACTTTAGGTGTATTGTATATCCATATAAAAGAATCTACCTTGAAAAGCATTTTGTATGTCACTATCATTACAATTTTAATGCCTGAGTAAGGGAATTTATTTCACATTCGATCAACATTTGTTTTAACTTTTTTGATGCCATTATTTTCTTATTCAAGTTTCAAAGTTGTTGAAGGCATCCACCCATTGAGGAAATTCTTACTTTTAATTATTGTAATCGTAGTTTTTTCTCCCATTTAGTATTTATTAAAAACTCAAAAATTTATTCAGCGCTTATTTTTTAGAATTCCGTCATTCCCACGAAATAGCAAGAAATCTTTATATATATATATATATATATATAAAGATTTCTTG
>JAPDSC010118073.1:73233-86317 GCA_026290005.1 Latrodectus geometricus
GCTTCTCAAGCCATATGTGATTGATTTCAAATACTTGTGTTGTGATGCTTTAAAGATTAAATTAAAATTAGCATCTGTAATTTTGTTATTTCACTCGAACGTATGTAAATTGATTTATCGGATTACCAATTCAAAATAGAACGTGGGAAGTTTACTGAATTCAAGGGCAAAATATTTAATTTTTGAATTTGTAAAACAAATCTTTCTGTAGAAACATATAACTCTCTTTTTTATGTAACACATTTTTTAAACATTCTGTTAAGAATATAGTTACCAGTGTAACTTCCTAAACGAAGAAAAATATAAAAAGAATCTTTGCGCGTAGTGTGTGTAAATTTATCTCATTTATTTGTTAAGAAAAACTATTTTCATATTTTAAATATAAATGATTTCTATTTTTTTCTGATAATAATTAAATGTATAACCATTACAGGTATTTAAGAATTAATTGCATTTAAATAAGAATATTTTTCATGTGTTAGTTTCGATTTTTATAGATTGTAAAGTACAATACACCTTACAAAAATAAATTTTAAAATTATGATTTATTTTCGATAATTCTGTAAAAACTTTTTTTTTTTTTTTATGAAACTTAGCTGTTAATAGAATTGCAAAAATTTACAAAGCATTCAACTAAATATTTTCTTCTATTTTTGTACAAATTCGACTTACGGTCAATTATTTGAATTAGTTTTATCTCGGTATCAGCAGTGAAAAACATAAACTAATTTGAAATATTTAACCTTAGAAATATAAGTCCTTTATAATCCTTAGAAAAATATTTTCAATATTTTTCTAAGGATTATAAGGACTTTTCGTGAGTTTAAATTAAGTCCACATAATTCCTTTATAATCTTTGAGAGAAAGTTTTCAAATTCAGGGAAAATAAAGCTAAATATTATTTTTTGCTCAGAATTCAGCAGCATTATTAACTTTTATAATCGAAAAATAAGAAAAAAATTTGATATTTTTATTGAAGAAAATAAATTTTATTTTTATTTTTAGAATACAAAAGTTAAATTTGTGAGGATTAATTATTATTAATTCTGTATTATGTTAATGTTATAAAATTATACATTAATACTTTTTAACTGCAAAATACTCTCATGAATTTTACTCTTATTAATTTACTTCCAAAAATAAAAATATTACTAAAGTCATTTAAAAAGTTTATGGCACAATGTAACAAAATTTATCCGAATTATTTTATGAGGACACTGTTATTAAAAGTTTAAAAGCAAAGTTATCGAAGGAAGTTAAATTTACTTTAGTGGATTTAAAAGCCTTTATTTACAACCTAATTACATTTAATATTATGCGAATATCCCTATAATGTTTAATATTACAACCTATATAAAAAAGTTTTTAATCATGAGTATCTCCGTTTTGCATAAGTGAAGTCTTCAAATATAGACAACTAATATTAAAGCATTTAATAATTTTTAAAATATGTGATAGTATTGTAGATTCTAAATGAGTTATAAGTTCGATATACACAAATGATCGGAATGTTACGTAAATTTTCTTTTTGAATTACACAAAAAAAAAAAAATTTTTTTTCCTTTTGAATTTTTCTTTAAATATATCTGATCTCATTCTTTAATTCACAGACATATGATAATTATTAATTGGAATCAGGTCAATTGGAACTGAGATTAACGAAAAATATCTAAATGTATACATCTTAGAAATTTTAAATCTCATTATTTTTTATAGAAAAAGTACTTTCCTTTGTTAGCTGGCTTCATCAAGAAAATCTTAGTTGACCAACTAATGTCATTAATTCAGTAATAGAACTTGGTTTTAGCAGATATGTTCTGTCAAGTGATATGATATTTTTCAGTCGGCTTCCATAAATATATAATTGTTTGATTAAGCAATTAAATTATTCATTTTTATTTTTCATTATGTTTATTTCTGATGTCAAAATATGAATAAACTCATTTGAATGGAATAAACAAAAAGTTAAACCTCTATAGTTTATTTGCAGTGATTGTAATAAATATCATCATCAAACGATTGTAACACAAAACATTTTTTGAGACATACGACAAGAAATAACTCTCTACTTTTGTCTAGAGAAATAAGTTAAACTAAATATCGATTCCTTCATAGACAATAAGTCAATTTATCATGTTTAAAACATGAACGATGTTTGAAGTCGTTGACCAACTTTTTTTTGACTAGGAATATTTTCGTATGTCAAAGAAATATTCTTTTAATATTTGTTTTAGTAAATACTTAAAAGTTTTTAGACAAATTCTAATGATAGCCGACGATATTTTTCTGCTCAAAAGCTTGAGCTAATTTCACAAATATTTTACTTAGTTCCACACATTTTTTGACATAATTTAGTAATTCTACATCATGAAAAAAAAGAAAGAAAAGAGATTTTTAGCAAAACATTTTAACTCAATTTTCACATTCACAATGAATTACTCATCAATTATTCATGAATTTTCTCTAATCTTAATAATAAAGTTGATGAGTTTCAATCGAAATTCACTATAAACTTCATAACAATTTATACATTAGTGAATTTTTTTGTTATAATAAAAAAAAATACTTTTATTAACTAAAATATCTGAATAAAACATAATATGAAGCAAATTCCCTTTTACCATTTGCGTGAATTTGAGTTTTCGACTTGTTTGCCAAAAAATTTCACTTTTGAAACAAAGTATACTTTTAAGCCGAGGTGTTTGAAAAAGTATACTTTTTAAATAGAGTTGGTTACAGTTTCCTTTTGTTAGAGTTTTACCTTTTTATAAGTATGGTCTCTCTTTGGTTTCAATATTTGTTTTAACAATGGAACAGAGATTACATAAGGAATTCATTTTCTCACACGTCACGCAATATTTCAATTTGTGTATTCTTCGAGTAGCAAGATTTATTTAAATGTAATATTTAAGGAAACTTAAACTAGCATAAAAGTATATTAGAAATAAAAGAATATTTTCAATTTATGTCGTCACTTTCTTCTTCTAAGCTTTTATTAACTTAAAAAAGGCAATAAATAATGTCTGGCTTTATTTATTGCCTTTTTTAAATGCAAACGTTAATAATATGCATATTTTAATCTACATATATTACTTGTGACATTAACACCTATAAATTACTATAAAATATTTTAATGTATATTAAAAAAGAGAATGATGCGTATCAAAATAAAAAAAAAAACATATATTTTTCGTTGTCTTGAAATATCATTTAGCAATAAGTAATTTTCTTCAACGATTTTAAAAGTGTTTATAAATATTTAATGGAGTAGCAAATTTTAAAATATATATTTAAAGCATAAACAGATGTTGCTAATATTTGATTCAATCTTTATGAAAGAAAAAAAGATTTAAAAATTTAATTTTCATTCATAAAATATCAAAATGATAAGGAAACGTATGAAATATATTTCTGAACATGAAATTACATTTTAAATATAAGTATGTAACTATTAATTTTTCAAAATATTTTGCTGTAGAATGCCTTATTTCCTTAATAATATAACTGGGGGAAAAGTTATATTATTAGGATTATTAAAAACTCTATTAATATTTCAATACTACTTTGTGTTGCATACGCATTGTTTCTTTGATACAACCTATAAAATTATATATTTATAACATAATACGTGCATAAATATATCATACATATATATGTATAACATAATACGTGCATATATATATTTACACTTTAACATTATAGACATTTACATCTTACTTAAATTTAATTAAGTATATTATACAACTAGTAATCGTTGTTAGTTACTGAAATAAAACTTTCTTTTTTTTTTTCATTTGAATATACTTGAGAAATTCAAAAAGCAAAAATTTTAAGCCGAAAGAGGAAAATCAAAAAGGAGATACAAATATAAAAACTAGGCGTAAAAATCTAGAATTTGGTAGCAGAGAATTTTCATACACATAACAAATAAAATAAATGAAAAAAACCACTGATAATTAATAAAAAATTTTTTTTAAAAAGTAGCAGCTAAGATATTTTCTTGTTAAAATAGTTAGAAAAGTTACAGAATTTAAGTTCTTTTAGTTTGATTATATCTAAATTCATTTGTAACCTTTTTGCATCTGGCCCCATCTCTAGGTGCCTTATAAGTATTCCATTAGCTTATTATCCTAATTTCTTGGTTAGGTTTCGGTGTACTTACACAAAAAATGTCGGATCTGAAGCTACTTTCAAAAAGCATTTTAAGATTTAAACTTCATTTCTAATTTTTTTCCTTCAAAAATACATTGGCAAAAATACTCTTCTGGTACTATCTTGCAAACACATTCCCAAACATATGCCGTTGGATTTTATTTTATAGAAAGTTTAAGACCAATACGATTGCGTACTATAGTATTTGCTACAAGGTTATATGTCTTCGAATAAAATATGGGACATTTGATTTTCTTCATATCGTTTTAAAACAACATGTTCTGCATTGGGACATCATATATATATATATATATATATATTCCACTCTAGTAGCATTCCACTCCGAGTAGTAGAAAAGAGGAATTCTCACCTGAAATTATAACAGTGTTGGGTAAGCGAATGATTAGTACCAAAAGTTTCGCAACCATGTTTATTGTTAAGTGAAAACCTCACAGCAAATGCTCAAAATGCCGATTACGTGTGTATTTGCTCAGTTGACACCAGCGAATGTACGACTGGAGCACCCTTACTGAGATTCATAGAGTCATGTCAATTTTGCCCACGGCAATCATTCTAGCCACGGATTTTCAATTGAGTCCACAGGCGCCTCATACACTAAAGATTTCATGTGTCTCCAGAAGAAAAAGTCCAGTGGGTTGAGGTCTGGTGAGTAAGCAGGCCAAGCCACAGATCCGCTACTTCCAATCAATCGTGCAGAATAGCATTCACGAGAATTTTCGGACGAAGTTATCGAAATAATACAGAAGCGATGATGTTGCGCCTTTTTTAAGGGATAATGTCTATTCTGATAGGCTTTCTCCGGTAAGATTTTAATAGCAGAATACTGCTTCTTCTCTGTGAAAATTTGCATACGTTAAATTCACGATAAATTCTTGATACTTTTCTACTTTCCCCTTTTCTTCCTTTCAGAGTGGAATGTGACCCAATGTTTCTATGTAATTATTGCTTGTATGGAGGAGTACTATTATCTCTCTTAATTTCTAAAACAATTTAGAATCATCCTGTGTATATATATATATATATATATATATATATATATATATATCCATCCTAGGTATATATGGTAAGGTATGAAGAAAATACATTCATACTTGTATACTGTGTATTTCAAAACTACATGCCAGATCAAAACTTAGGTAGAGGAGACCTATACAAGCAGATTTCGTATAGAATTTCAAATGAAAAGAAAACTTTAGAAGTGTTACACGTAGATCAGTATTAACAAATAACGGATGAAAACAATAATTTATCCTCACAATATTTGTTCTTGATAATCACAATCACACTAACAATATTTGTTCCTCAATTCTTAGCAAAATTGGATCGTTATATTCGACTATAACACTAAAAGCTTTTGATTTCATACAATTAAAATCTAACCGCTTTATTAAAATTGAAACATACGCAAATTACAGTTACTCACATATTGAAAGTAGGAAAAACGTAATTAAGTAGTGAGTGTATTATTTTACCTACTTGAATTGCTTTCATGAACAATGTTTTATTATATTATTTCATAAGCTCTTCCTCTAAATATATTCACTTGCTTAAACAAATTAACATTAGTAACTAATATAAAAGATATCAGTTTGAGGAAAAATATCAATAAATTAAATCTAGAATAAATTACACGGCTGTATTTTTTTCTAACTTCCACTCAATATGGGAAGGAAAACATTGATAGCATCTCAAGTATTGAAGAGAAAATCTCAGTAAAGTAATCACAAATATTTTCAGACATTGAAAACCTAAATCAATTTTGGAAATTATGAGTGTCGATGAAAGGATATATATTAGGTTAGGGAAATCCATTATATTTATGTAATTTATTTCGGATTCAGTTAGCTCAAAAGGTAGAAAACTGTTTTAATGTCCATTTTTTAGAATCTGGGTGATGCTACGACTACTAACAAGTGATAAATTTCGGTAACTTTTGATATTTTATTGACAGTTTTGACGATGATGCACCCGTTCAAGGTGTATTTTTAACATCAAAAATACCTGATCCCTATCGATGATACCAAAATTGCATCGAACTGGCTGCTACACTATCGGAACCATAAACATCATTCGTAATCTCAATCGCATAGCTTTTATTTTCACTTTCATCAAAGAAAAATTGTAAAATGGGGCTAATTTTCTCTTTGCTGAGTTCCATTTTTAACTCTCCTAAATGAATATACCAAACAAAATAGAGCAGAATAATGTTTTTAAGCGTGAAGTATCACCTTTCCAACGAGGATAAATCTGAAATTGCTTCATCTATATACTTTATGAGATATTGATCATTCCAGCTTTCTACATGAAAAATGGCATAAAAATATTAAAAAGTACCAGTATAAAGATTCTTAGTACTCATAAAATACTCAACTCTCATTTCGTTATTGAAATGTAATTTTCAATATGGAAAGAAATTATGTCGTAAAAAATTATCTTAGTTTTCCTGTCAGAAATTAAGATAAGTTTTTACGAAGAAAAATTATTCTTCATAAAATATTATCTTCGTATTAATTAATTAAGAAGTCTGAAGAATGCTACCAGATGTTTGACAGCTGTAAAACTACTGGTGACATTCTTCCGACATTTCATAAAAACTCACTTGTGTTAAATGCTTACGTTAGGAACCTTAGAATTTCGCTTACATTTCTAAATCTTACACAAAAATAAAAAAGGAGATAGAATCGCAAGGAAAAAATTATTTTTTAAGTCACATGGAATAATAAAGGATACTAATTTTATCTTCTTGATGAGCATGTGCAACTCTTAAATGCACTAGACATTATGTTAAATACTAGAAAATACTTTGAGGAATGTGATTAGATCCATACTCTTTTGAAAACTATATGATTAATTATTTGCTAAAAGTGAAAAAAAATATAAAACTTTTTTTTCTTGAAACAACGTATGAACTTTCTAAAACTCATGAAAAAGACCTAACTTAATTTGTTTATTCGTTTTTATAATTTTTTTCAGAATTATATTGTTTATAAATCGATTTACTTTTCAGAAATTTAAAAAAATTATAAATTCAAAAAAAGAAAAAGAAAAGCAAATATAAATTTAGTAGTAAGGCAGGAAATACAGGTATCAATTTATTTTGTATAAACGTATATAAAATTAAGAAATTTTGTTCAAAAAAAAAATAATAAAATAAGCAATGCAAATGAAAACAAATTATCGGGAACTTAATAACACAAGAAACGCAGATATATCAAAAGTGCCAGAATTTTATATTGTTCCATTTTTGTATTACCTATTTTGAAGAACTAATTGAAAAAAATATTTTCTCACAAAAAGTATTTAAAAAAATATTAATTTAGCCTAAATTTTGAGAAATTTAAAGAAAAAAACCTTTTTGTTACATAAAAGAGCCATTTACTGAATCAGTAATGAAATTTAGTTTAAAGAAATGAAATACTTAGACGAATTTCTGAAATTCACCCCCTGGAATTTCTTGTAGTAAAATGAAGGATGGAAAAACTTTTAAAAGGAAAAATATTCTATTTTGAAGGCACTAAAGATCTATTTCCGTAGGCATTTAAATACAGGTATTCAAAAAATCCACTAAAATTATAGATAGATTCGACACAGATTTGATTTTTTTCCCTTGTATCCCTCATATATTGTTAACGAGTTATTTACAATTTTTTTTTATTTCTAATGGCGGGTACCCTTGAACAAGTGAATACATTAGCCCATTACCCGCAACAAGGCCGGAAACTGCTACTCATTTTATCGTTACCGAATGGGCACCTGTGAACCAAGTCACGGAGGTACGAGTAGCATTGCCAACGCCATACCATCGCAAACCCGTTTATAGGGCGAGCCACATTCATCCATCATCTGAGCAAAGGACAAGAAACACAGAAAAAGAGAAAGTTCATCTATGCCCGAGCCGGGATTCGAACCCAGGTCCTCCCCATCCGTAGTTCATTTACGCTAACCACTAGACATGTTGGGCGGCAGTTATTTACAATCTTTTATGAAGGAATTTTAAAGGAGCGAACACATATTGGTGATTTCATGAGTTGAATACTAAAATCCTTCGTTTAAATATCATAAAAAGGGGCATGGTTTACAACCGCTTATAAATTTAACAAAAATGTCCCTTTAATAATTAAAATTCTCCCTCTGCTAAATGAGTCGTAAATTGAAATATTTATGTATAAAATGTTAAATGAGTGAATACGACTAATTGCGTGATAAATTAAAATATTATAGTTACATACAAACTTAAAAAATAATACCCACAAAAGAAAAAATTAAGTTAATTACAAGTTTTAATTTACCATTTTTTTATTTTCACACTTATATTATATCAAAATTTGGATTTTATTGATTATCAGTAATTGTAGTAGTTATAGCGGAATTTCTTCGGATAATGCTTTTGAATTTAAATATTTTGCTTAAAATAAACGTAATATATCACTAATGCAATATCAATAAATGGATATCACTCTTTATAAGAGAAATGAACCATTTCTGTTAATTTTTCATATAGATATTTGCAAAAATTTGAAATGCACTACAATTCCATAGCCTTGATAGTGTAATTGATTTGTTTTTCAGATACATAAATTTGGAATGAAATATAAATAAATGAGTAAATTTGTATACGTTTTTTTGTAACTGTTTTTATTGATTCATAAAATGTTCTTTTACTACAAAATGTTCTTTTATTTTAAAATAAATTTCTAAAATTAGAACAGTATACATTCTAATATTTTTTAAGTTATTAATTTTATCGTATTTTGAAAAGTATAATACATATCATTGAATAAACTTTTTATGATTACAGCACACGCACAATATATATTATTATTTAATTAAAAATATATTAAATTTTTTTCCAAAACTTTCATTAATAATAACATCATTTGTCTGTTACAATATAACTTGAGTGTTACATTTTTACCTTATATAATTATGTTAGAATTATTGATACACAATCATTTAACTATAAATAATAAGGGATATGAAATTCCTGAAAAATATGGATGTCCAGATAGCGAAAGTAGAATGGAATTGCCAAAATCATGAAATCAATTTAGTATCAAACCATTTTTAAAATGTATTATAAACTGTAAATAACTTAATTATTCAGATTTCTCTTTATTGGTTAGTATATTAAAAATAGTTGTATACTTTCAAATATAGAGAATTTTTTATTATTTAGATTTATTTCTTAGAGTAATTATTGAAAAACCTTATTGATTGGTGAGGAGTATTTATTTTAGTAATTGTTAAAAAACATTATAGTTTATTAAAAAAAAACATTAATGCCACCCACCTTGACCAGTGGTTAGTGCGCCTGACTGTGGATGGAAAAGTCCTGGGTTCGAATCCCGGTTTGGGCATTGAATCTATTTTTTCTCTCTCTTGTATAAATGGGCTGTGAATGGTTGCCTATCATATATATAAATCTATGTGTAACTATATATAAATCTATGTGCGTGTGTGTACTGAGGAAGTCGGATTCCATACCAAATTACGGTTGAGTTGGAAAAGTAGAGCAGCGTACTATATATACCAGCATAGCTGGTGCAAGACAACAAAAAACATTAATGTATGCGATAATTTGTTTGACTGCAAATTATGCTTTGTCTTAACTTAATTCGTGGCTGTACTAGAAAATTATACCAAAACAGTGGTGAATTTTGTAAACCAAAAACAGTCGAAATCATAACTCCATAAACAGGTACTATGCTCTAAAGAAAAGTATTTACAGTGACTAAATATTTTTAAAACTGAAATAACTCTTCATTTCACAGTGTAATTAGAAATAAATTATTGTTAATGCTTTTGGGAAATAAAATAATCACTAAATTTTAAAAAATCCCTACAATTTGTTAAAAATCGACAAAATAAATTGAAAAGGTTTAGAAATATATATCTATACAATATAATAAATTAATTTACAATATAATATATTGTTTTAAATATTATAAACTATAAAATTTACTACATTTTCTTTTCTTTTCAGTCAATATTTTTGAATTTTTTTCTTTGTAAATAAATTTTTTTTCTAACTTCTTAAATAAAAGAAAGGAATAAAAAATAATTTAAGGCAATTCTTATTTTTACACAAAAAAACCAAGATTTAAAATAATAATTCTTAAATAATTTAATATTTTTACACTCGATATAGTTAAGCGAAACCAACTTCATAAATGGTGAGACCTTATTTCTTTCATAGAATATAGAATTTTATATTTACTTAACTTTATAACATAACAAATAATTTCACTCAGAGATTGAATTTAAACGGATGTTAAAAACAAAAGCTCAGTGATTTTATTAAATATTATGGCATTCCAGAATAATATTAAAAACAACCCTTTCTCTTGGAATACTTCAATTATAATGATATTTATAAAACCCTTAAAGTAATCTTAAGAGCTTTTTAATACTTTTAATGTGTTTTGAAACTAATTTAAAGATTTAAATCTTATTAAAAAGAAAACACCTTTATGATTTTTATGACAATTTTGTTATAGATTCTAGATTTGGAAGTTTTAAGAAAAATTAATTAAATAATAACATTTGTATTTTCTAAATGTTAACAACTCTTAAGTTTTCTTTAAAATACTTTTTTTAGAATAGGTGTAACATGTTTTGATCAACATGTGTAATATTCTATAAAAAATGCCGTAAATGTGTTCATTGAACTATTAAAGTTGAACTATTGAACAAAACACAATTAAAGAAAATTTCAGCTGTAAAATCAACACAATCGAAATTTTAATTGAATATTCTATAATGATTTTATTAAATTTTTTGGCACAACAAATGTTTTTTTCTGTTTTATGTTACATAGCGGTGCTTTACAAATATGTGCTGTTATTATGATCACATATATTACTTGAAAACCGGTTTTGGCACTCAGGCTCTATAATTTTGTCTCTTGATCCATTATTTTTAATTCACGTGGATGAGACTTTATTATAATTGTATCTATAATAAGAGAGTGAGTTCTACTTTCTTCCTGTAGTTCAAAGTTGGTCTCTATGAGATGAAAGCTATTGAGTGAGAGTTTTCATAATTTAGAAGTAAGGACCAAGTGTGAATACCCCAGTACTTGACTTGCTAACTCGCAGAAGTATTATTTCACTTGGAGGACATTGTGACCATACCGATTTAACATGTTCTGAACGCTTTTATTGAACACGACATATCTTTGCGTAAGTTTAAGGATTCGAATTCAGTACCTTTTCACGATGACAATGACACCCTAATCAACTACGTCACCGCAGCCTCCAAATCTATATCTCTTCTTAAATATTTATATATAAATAAATTTATATCAATGTTTACAAGTAGTAATAACAAATACCTATTAATATGTAAATTTTTATTTGCGATCAAATTTGTAAATCCATTAAAATTAACAAATAGAGAAAATTTTGAAAAAAAAAAATAAACTAAGAAAATTTTTTTTTATAACTCATGTTAATTCATGCAGAGACAGGCTTATTAACACATAAAAAGTCTAATTATTTAATAAATTTTCATAATAAATTATGTCTAAAATTACATTTTAAAATTATATACATATGAATTGACATTATGAGAAAACTATATTAGGGAGAAAAAAAGATGAATTAGGTTTAAAAAAAAAGTGTGAATCAAAAATATATTTTTACGCATAAAATGAATTTCTAAAATATGGATATAGAATCCCAGAAAAATAAAATACAATAAATAGCTCTTGAAAAATATAATATAATATTATTATTTTTATTAGCGAAAATCGTCAAAATGAAACTATTTGCTGAGCTTAATCTACCAAGTAGAACCGTTGATTAATAAGCAATCTACTAAGTTAGGACTAATCAAATAAGCGAAATAAGTTATTTTATAGTTTATATTTTTCTTATAAAGTAAGTTAAAACTAGTTAAAGAGTTCGTTGACCTATCTTTCATAATATATTTCATACAGCATGTCTGCATTTTTTCCCTGAAACTTTGGAAAACAAAATAAAAATAAGACGCAAAAACTAGTTTTAAGACCCCTTCCAACTTACAAAGCCCTCATACACCTGCACTGAAAATAATCCTTTACTACATTACAACCTGATCAATGACTGCGAAAGGATCTGTATCTGCTAGCAAATTACCTTTCAGACATTGGCTACCAGTCTTTTGAATAAAGTAGTGCGAAATATTGTTCTATTTTACTGACGTCGACTAGAAATTTTTGAATCTGGATTCCGATTTGAATTGATATTGTTAATGAAAAAAAGACCAGAAAAGAAATTTATTAGATATTTAAGGAACTTACCTGGTTTTAATTGGAAATCTATTGTGTTAATCATACATTAAAAAAAAATGGCAGATATATTTCAAGTGTGGTTTTAAGTATTAGAGAGTGATTAATATTAAAAATATAATACAAATGAATAAAACTATGCGGCGTATGATAAAAAACTGCATGATATGCAGTGGGATTTTAAGTATATAACCATCTAAGTGAATTTCCAGTTGTTATTTTGTCAGATGCTACCGTTTTGAAAAATAATAAAAAAATATGTGAATATGAAATAAATGTAGCATTACTATTTTTTAGCTTCAAATGTGATTCTAACGCAAATGTATCCTTCTAAAAATGTGAATTAAATTCCATATTTGTGAATGCTATCAAATTAGTACTAGAAGATTAATTACTGTTATAAGTTAAAGATCCTATATGTTTAATTGAATAGAAAATTGTTTTATAATTAAAATAATTTTGCAAGCATCTCAGAAAAATTAACTTTTCTTAAAGCTTCAGAATAATGTTGCTTTATAATAATGTAGCGATACACCTGAAACAAGGTTTGTTCTAGATTCTTTGTAGCTGGTCATTGAGCATTGCAGTTCATTATAAGAAAATTTTTCAGCAAAAATTGTCAGATTGGCATTGCTTTATTGA
>JAPDSC010118073.1:105018-151175 GCA_026290005.1 Latrodectus geometricus
TATATATATATATATATATATATATATATATATATATATATATATATATATATGATAGTAATATAGAAATTATCAGATATTAAAATACACAGATATATTAAAAAACAATTATTATTTCATCAATTGATTTATATCATCCATATATTATTTTCAGCCATTCATTGATGAATACTAAAGTAACGAAAAACAGTCGCGATTAAATATATAGATAACATTCTTAAGAGAATATAATCATAAAGGTTTTTCCTCAATGTAAATGGTAAAAATATTTTATTACAAAATTATCGTTTCCTTTTTAGCTAATTTATTTGTCCATTCCTTTCCTGTTATTCCAGTGTAAACTGGAATCCACAGTAAGACAACAGTAATTTCTTTTAAGGTTAGAAGATAGAATTCTTATGTAATATTTTGTCATTTTTTAGTCTTAAACTTTAGCTTTTAGTTTTCAGAAATTGCTTGAAAATTTGAAAATAACTATGTTTTTGTGGTGTATTGTTTGTTCAAACAACAGCTTGTTCAGTTTAAATTATAATTGGCTCTTGTTCTCAATCAAAATTGGTACAAATTTAAGCGAAATGTTTATTGGTATTAATAACGTCCATTGTTAGGAAGGTGTTAATTATTCTGATTTTTTTTTAATTCAATAGTCAGCAAGGAAAAAATTAAATTGAAACAGATAAATTTATAACGGGATACATAAATTTCGCTTATAACGAAATTTTATAGTTGACTCTCATAAGGTTGATTTCTAAATTTATAATGGAGTAATAAGCTATAATGGAGTAATAATAAGTTAAATTGCTTCCATCATATGAATTTGTGACATTAATTCATTATAAAATCAATGTTTATTTGTGAGTATGTATTCCCTTTTCTTCTTGCATTAACTACTTATTCTTGATAATTTTATCTACATAATTATTGTGACCTTAATCCTTTTCTCTTATAAGAAACAATGTGTATGCGTACGAATAACTTAAAATACTAATTACCTGTATCATATGCAGCAATGAAAAAAAAAAAAAAAAGAAATCTGCTTAAAAGATGTGAATTCATATTTACAGAATAATGAAATTTACTTAGAATTATGGAAAAAAATATAGTTCTATTAATGAAAAAAGCAGTGGATTTTGTCTTCAGATTGAAAGGAGCAATTCGTTCATTCAGAAAGTATTTTATTAAATTACTTAAAATTAAAAACAAAGCATTCATAATAAGTCTCTAAAAATACCACACAACCATTTAAAAAATTATCTTCATCAGAATTTGAGCGAAAATTAAAAAGCACTTGAGTGAAAATAAAAGAAACTTGATTTTAGTAATCTGAAGTACGTACGCCAAATTTACTCACCTCTCTCTTTTCTTCTGAATATTTATAAATCGAGATAAAAACGTATAGAATAGAAAATGAATACATTTTATTCCTTTCCTACAACATGAGAAAATATGAAGTATAAACTACATCAGAGTACTACTTCAACTTTTAATGAAGGTCTCTAAAAGAAGAAACAATGGTGACAGACAAATTGAAATAGGGTTAAAAAATATGTTTATATTAATTAACCAGAAACTATGCTACTGTTTTAAGATTTAATTTGAACTTAATAGGGAATAGCTGTTATAAATGAAGTCATTTCAGAGGAAACTATTTTTATAAGATAAAAAGTATACCAAAATTAGGAAATTTATGTTTCAAGTTTTTAATTTTAGAAATACTATACAATTTATTACATAAAATAATACGATTAATTTCATAAAATAAATTTTTAGTAATATACACACAATATCACACATATTTAATATTATATATCTCTAAAAACCGGATAAAGATTATTATGATAACATAAAGATATATTGATAACATAAAGATTATTATATATCTCTAAAAACAGGATAAAGATTATTATGATAACATAAAGATAAATTGATAACATAAAGATTATTGCGAAATAACCATGAATGAATATTTCACAATAATCTATATTCAAAAATTACTAATGTTTACCTTTACAATACTTCTTCGGGAATTTTGTTCTTTATTACTGTGAAAATCTTAGTTCATACTTTTAATTTATGTAAACTGAATAGTTTATGGTAACAGTACTCGAACAGAATCTTATTCAGAAAATATATTAACGAATGCAAATTCATTATTTACACTCTTTGACGTGCAATTGTTAAAATTTCTTATTCTTTTGGTCCCTGAATAAAAAGAATTTGGAATTTATCATCTATACTTTATCCAAATTCAAAAATGAAAAGAAATCTTATACCACATTATAAAGATACTCACCATCGCTTGGTTTTTTAAATTGCCACTTAACAAATGATAAAAACATACCAGAATACAAATCGTACTTATTTTCGCTTAGAAAACTCTCTCCTTATACTTGCAGCTATAAATGCTGAGCTAGCTTTTTTAATAGGGGCAGTCTAGTATTAGACATTGTTATTGTTCTTTTATAATGTATTAACTTTTGTTCCCTTGATAATGAAAAGAAATCTGGCAACAATGTTACAGGAGAATAAATTTGTCATGTTTGATGAACAAAAATTCCCTCTACAATCTTCTGAAATATTATTTAAAACTTTTTCAGCTAAATATGTAATCTCACCATGATTACTTGACCATGTTTGAATCGTGGGATATCAGTGCTGAAGTATTTTCAATTTTAATTGTATAAAATCCAATTATATTTTGGCTCTCAAATAATGTGATAACTATATTTTTAATAAATATGCTAATTAAATTTTCCCGATCAATATTTTTGAAATGATGAATGAAAAAGGGATTATCCCTATCAGATTTATGCTTCCCATGAAGTGTAGAATCTCTAGAGATTTCACATTACTTTGATATTTATAGTCTTTACTAAAAAATGTTTATTATTTTGTGTAAACGATGGATTATAATATTTAAATTATATAGATTATTTTAGAAGTCTCACATAATACTTTCAGACAGCACCAAAGAATTAAACTATATAATGTGTTAATATCAATTTTTTTATAACACTAATACAAAAATATTTAAATCTACTTTTTTACAAAACAGATCACGATTATTTACAAGATTACATTTACGACAAATTTCGAATTATTTGCTGGTGTTTGAAAAAAAAAATTAAAATTATATCAATTTTAAAATTATTAGGAATAACACTTATACAAAAGCATAAGTAATGAAGTTCCCTAAATAAAAATACCTATAATACATGAAAAATTTTGATGAAACTAATGTTAGTTAAAACAAAGACCCATAATAATTCTTTAAATCATTTTTGCCCATAATATAAATAAAACACAAAATGATAAATAATAAATGTCTAAATATTTTTGCTGCATAATGTTTAACAACTTCAAAGATACACTTTCTGTAAGTATCATGTTGAAAGTTCAGCTTTTTAGCACATTTTCATAACATGTTATAATACGCATTTTTTTTTTTTTTAAACATATACAAAACATTTATTGATGCAGTTATAATGATCCAGCAATTTTCAAAGATAAACAAATCAAAATCATAACAATTCACAGATTAATATGAATAGAAATAAATAAAATAACATACATTTTTTAAAAAAAATTCATAACAATGTACGCATTTAAAACCATTTAAAGAAAGTATTTTTTACTTACTATGTCACCACTGAAAACTATTTTAATCTATTGTTTTTCTCCATTACCTTTTAATTTTATTTTAACACTCTTGTATATTATTTTAAGATTATTTCATTTGTTTTAATACTTTTCATTAAATTTCTGGATGACGTATGTCATCTACTGGAAATATGTTTCACTTATTTTTATCAGAGGATAAGTTCTTCCTATTTTTAAATAACCGACCGACACACACACACATTCTTTCTCTTTCAACAACTACTTTTCATAAGAAATTCGAAAATTTTTTTTACTACTTACAAATCTAGAATTTTTCAAATCATTATTATCTAAATAAAAAAGAAAGTATTAATTTTTTCCGAGATTCCGGAAAATTTGTATTTTTATAGACTTACATTTTTTTAGTTATACTATACTATTACTTGAATTATATACCTTTAAATTCATACACTTTGGAGTAACTTACAATAAAACTTTATGAAGATAAATGAAAGTAATTAATGTTATATATAAAAGGGGTATTTAAAATTATTTTCCAGATTAGAAATATAGCACAATCTAAACAACTATCATTTAGTGAATTACAAAGACACCTTTCAGAAAATATCAAAATAAATTTTGTTACCGATTAATATACAAAAATAATATCTGAAATCCAAGGGATTACTGATTAATGTAAAAAAGTTTCAAAAGATGTTTAACACTAAACACATATTATTATTTAAATGATAATTTTTTTTTTAAACTTATCTAAAGTTTGCCTAAATAAGGTATGATTTTATCAGCTCATCTGGCAAAAAAACATTTATAAGAAATTTATGATTATTATTTCCTTTTATAAAAAAGCACTTAGATTGTCTAAAGCATGTAAAGATCTACCAGATAATTTGAAGCAAGATTTATAAAAAGAATAACATGCAAGATTTATAAAGGAGGATGTTTTCATAGGAGAAGGAAAAGAAAATATTGGAAATAATTTCACAAGAGTATCAGTATATAAGACAACAGATAAATAATTCTAATTGTTTTAATTTAAATGGCCTTGTAGAGTAATAAAACGAATACGATGAGCTACATTGCTCAGTATAAAACAACGTGTTACGTTTAACGATATAGAAGCCACATCATAAGTAAAATCTGATGGAAGTTGAGTCAGTTATTAATACAGCTGATCAAACCTTATTTTCTCGCTAGGATTATTTTTCCGAATGAGACATAGAAAAACAATACCTCCCAAATATGTTTTTTTTAATTTCTGGAGGCATTTTTCCAATTACTATTTTAATTACAAACTAGAAGTAAAGATTTTTTTCAATAATCCGGAGATAAATAGAAAGTGCATCAAAAAATGTTTTTGTTGAACAGCTAGCAGTAGAAAATAAACAAATATATTTAGTTTAAGACTTATTAGTCTGTTTTGTATTTTCTATTGTAGTGTAAATATACAATGTAAAATCATAAACACAAATTTAACACTGCAGAAATATAGTTTACAATCGCAAATCTTTGTAAAAGTTTTTTCCTAGACAACTGGTTATAATTTTTTTTTTTTTTTTTTTTTTTTGTGAGTTATAGTGACGCTTTTATAAATATTTGACATCTGAAAAAATTGGGATCACATTCTTGGGAATAGGTTTTTATAATTGGGATCACATTCTTGGATATAAGTTTTTATAATTGGGATCACATTCTTGGGTATAAGTTTTTATAATTAATTAGGCTTTTCTCCCCGCAAAAAAATTTTTTCCCAAAACTATGTCTTTTGCTTCTAATACTGAAATATTTGAAAAAAAATGGTTTTTTTAAAAGCAAATATTCCTAGAAATCGAATTAGTATAATAAATTACTAAAATTTAATAAGCTGATAAAAGGGGATTTAGAAAAGTAGTAACAATCTATCAACATTTAATTACTATTGAGATACTATTTGTAAGGTATTACCAAATAAGAAAGCAATAAATATGCATATTTTTCTTATTACAAAGTTTTATATTTTATGCAAAAAGATTAAATTATTATACTTTACACAATCAAGTTGTTACCAGTGGTGTTGTGCTAATTTTTTTTTTTTACCGGAACGCGTATACATAATTATATAGACAGGGCCTATCCTGGGTAGGCGGCCGCTCTGTGCGTCTCATGTCCAAAATTTAACGACGGGGGGGGGGGGGGTTTTTCCATGATAATCCTGGCGGCGACGGTTTTTTTTTTAGGTCTCGTCCCAAATTTGACGACGGGGGATGGGGAAATTCCCCCCAATTTTCACCTATCGCCAGGATCGGCCCTGTATATAGCATAAAAAGGAAAGGAAACAAAAATCATTACGAAACCCATTTTGTGTATTTATATATATATATATATATATATATATATATATATATATATATATATAAGTTTATTACAATAATAGGAACGTTTAACAAAAATTAGTTGACAAATTATAAAATACGCATAGTAGATAGTCAAACAATATTGCATAAATATTTTTAACAATACATGAAAACACTATTGGTTTTTATAAAATATTCCAAATAGGATTATGTTCAGGATCTTGTGGTTGAATTTTCCTTGTTTTGTTGTCATCCGCTGAACGATGAGACCTTAACCAAGTTTTTACATAATCATCTGTTTTAAATAATTACAAAATCATCTGGTCTGGCTACAAAATCATACGTCAGCCAATTCTTGTTATCAGAAATCATCTTTAGTTCCGGAACGCGTTCCTGTCCAAAAAAGAAGTACCGGAACGACGTTCCGGAGCGTTCCGGTTCCACAACACCACTGGTTGTTACTCAAGTAAATTTTCAATATTTTATTTATTTTCATTAATATCTCTCTACATAATAGCAGTCATTTAATATAAAATTTTAAAACCGAAAATATAAAAAAAAGAAAACTGGTTACTCATATCTTAAAATATAAGCAAGATACTAAGATTAATCAGGTTAATTTGCACCATCATATTTAACATCAGAACCCAAAAATTTCAAACCATAGTTAAAATTTCACATAAGAGTTTCTAATTAATTAGCAAAGTACATCATGTACTTCGGCTAATGATAAAAATCGCAACTTTCAATGAAGTAGCTTTCTTATTTTGAAAAATGATGAAAAATAATAGGCGGAGCACATTTACACAGTACAATTTAAAAAGATTTATATCTTATGAAATACAAAACTCTGGGCCATATAATTCACATAAAGAGTATATACACATATAGAGTATTAATATATTTATAGCTAGGCTTTAGTTAGCTAAAAAATTTTTAACAACCATTCAGATACATCTGAATAAACATCAGAACTTTCAGACGTAGCATTAACTTAATTTAAAAGATGATGAAAGGGGAATCTAGTAGACTAACTTATTTCATACTTTGCTTTCAAAAGTTTTAAAAATAGTAAAACACACAATGTTTCACCATCTTTCTAGTAAAAATATTACGTCATGTGATCAATAAAAAAGTAGAAAAAGTTCTACATTGCGTCTTCGCGTGATACTATCATCATTAATAGAAAGTTTCAAATATAGGATAATCTTCTCTATCATCACGCTTATTTACTCCCAAAAAGTTTCATTCAAAGTAGTAAAAATAAATAAAAGGGAATAATAAAATATAAATCGTACAATAATTAATAAAATATTTATAATTGTAGATAACTAATTTTTTATTAAATAAAAAAAATTAGTTACAATTGAATTAGTTAATTACATAAAAATTAGGTTTATAAACATACCTATTTTTTATATTAAAATATAAAAAAAAAAGTTTTATTTTATTAAAATTAGAAATACCACTTTTTTTTTCCTTTGGCTGAAAACAGTTTATCATTCCTGATGTTTTTAGACGAATTCGTCGGACCTTTATATCAATAACCATTTAATAATTATTGAAATTTTATTTAAAAAAAAAGAGTAAATATGCATATAAAAAAAATTGTAGAGACTGCTATACAGCTAAAGTTGTAATAGTTGTTTAACCAGTGTTATTTTGTAAGAAATGGAAGAGATAGTAAAATATTTAATAAAGTTTTTGAAGTTGTGTGTGACAGAATCATTTATTCCCCATTATTTTTTTAAAATGTCAATGGAATATTTATGATGGTTATTAATAATTACAACAAAACGCTAAAATTGAAAATTTTCAAAAATAAAAGACTGAGGAACTTCCTTTTTCTCCAACTTTAAAATAGCTTGTTTGCATTTTATAAATCACATTTCTAGATTAGTGTTAAAGAAATTTTGTAATGATAAAAAGTAATCCATAAATATTATTTCAAGGAGAAAAAAAAAAAAAAAAAAAAAAAAAAAAAAAAAACCAAATTTGATACTGCATAAATTATAAAAATTTAAGAAAACGAAATAAAAGATACAACCATACTTTTTATATTTATGCACAAGAAATTTCAGCACGATTATAGGCACAGTATAAACTCCCAATTATCCTACGAGATAAGTCATGACTATAGTGGATATATAACCAAAACAAATACGCATTTGAACAGTTAATACATACAACAGGTAACATAAATTATATAATTTAATAAATAAAATTATTCACAGTTCCTACAGATTTATAAAATTACTTTTTGAGGAAATCACTAAAAAGTTTGTTTCTTGTTGTTCTTTGCATTGAAAACTTACTTTATTAGGGATTGAAATTTCTATACATATATATATTGTGTAGATAATCCACAAAGCCGATTAATCGGACTATGATAATCGGGAGTTTTCCGCAATTTTTAGAAATTTTCAATATACAGTATTCTAAATAATTATAAGCCCCAATCGTATGTTCTTATCTATTAATCATAAATTTATATATATAATGAAAAGTTATTCAAATTTTCATTTCATATGTGTCACATCAAAACTTAGTTATAATTGTAATTCGGAAATATGTTTTAGGTTTCTATATAATTCTCAAATGATTTATAGTAAAAACATTGTTCTTCTGGTTCTCTAATTTTATTTATCAACGAGTGTTAATGAGTATATTTATCAAACTAATAATTTTATTTAGGTGGGACTGTTATTATGAACTAAGAAAATCTCCCAGTTTGAGGTAAACATATTTATATGTATACAACACTGGTTTATATAAGATAAATGGTGAAATTAGAAGAAGTTTATAAACTATTATCTAATTGTTTTATGCTATTATTTATTCTGTTAAAAATTTCGAAAATCATTTGTCAATTATTTAATTTAATGAAAAATATTACATAAATTACAGGTTCAGAGCAAAATAGAAACATCTGTAAAAGAATGCAAACTTTATTGCTAGGACCTATCCTATGCCCAAATTACTAGGCCAAGCAAAAAAAGAACTGTCATGTTAAAGGCAAAATGCACACAAAAACGAGTGCATGTTTAAATTGTATACTCAAATTATTAATACACAAAGTGAATTTGTCTATGTACATTTTGGAAAGATGAAATATGACTAGTTAAAAAAAATTTCAATTTTATAAGTAGAACAATTCATTAGTCAGACATTTTGTCTATAAATTTAACAAAATTTTCAGCAAAAAAAAAAAAAATACTAACTTAATACAAGCTTTTTTTGGAGGCTTACTGATTCAAATGCGAATTCAAATACACAATCTTTAATTGGCAAAATTAAAACTAAACTCACACTTGAAAATAAATCTACGACATTGACATTTAAGAGAACATATTTTATTCACTAAAGTAAGTCATTCCCTATATTTCCCAAGATCACTTGAATTTACTAATCAATCAGAAGAGTTCAGAATAATTATTAAGCAAAAGAGTAGTGAAATAATTAATCTTCGAGAGAAAAAATTATGGATTTAATTATTTTAAGGATGGTGAAATTAATTTCTACAGACTATCATCATTTGCTCACATGTAATTTATTTATGAGTTTAATCAAATTTATAATTAATATATGATAAAAGTTGCTTTAATCATAGTAACCAAGTACAGAAAGTACTCAATCAAATCTACTTAAAACAGAAGAAAAATAAAATTTAAATCAAGAGTTTTCACACAAAAACACAAGTAGATGGAAATTTAAAATGTAAATAAACAATTTTAGTCAAAATCGCATTTAATATAATTGTAGCAATCGTATTAACTGTTATAGCTTGAGAAAGAATAATCTCTAAAATTTGTTTTGGGGAAATGAAATACTAAAAATTTGAACATATTAGAATATAAAAAATTAAAGTGAGCAAAGATTCAGAAATGGTTGCTACAAAATATCATACGGAAATTTTCCAACATACATTTCAGTATAGCCATTTTTGTACAATCATAAACAAATTATTCAACTTATATATAAGCAAAACAATTTATAGCCATCAATATTGCCAAGTGTTGAGTCAACAACCAACCAATTCAGACTGTAATTGATATCCTAAAACTAAGACAACTCTTTATATTTCAAAAAATTTGCCTTCTTATTTTAATGCATTATATTTTTAACAGTTACTTGCAATATAACTATAAACATGGTTTGATTTCAGAACTTTTTTAAACATACATACAAGTGAATAAATGTAAAGGTTATCATTTCTGTCTTAGTCTCAAACAAAATCAAGCTACATTTATACAGCCTTGAATATGCCAAATGAAAAATTTAGTCATATTCAATATAGAACTTCCATAACATTTCCAAATCCAAGCTTTTGAGTCAAAAACGTTTTGCGCAAGTAGGTAAAATTTTATTAAATCTCCAAAAAATTTTATAGTTCATATGAAATTAAAAACTCATTTTTACAATTCAACATTTATTATATTTTTTTAAGGTACATTTACCATTTGATTAAATCATTAACTATAAATATTACTTCTATAATTTGTTACAAAAACTTAAAACACCAAGAAAATTTATTAAAATAAATGAGAAGTTTCTATTTTGTATTTTCATTAAATGAAAACAATTTGAAATTTACAAAAAATCATAAAAACATCAGTATATTTAATATTAAAATTTACATTACAACATATTTCCACTGACACCTGTTTTTCTGTCACAGAGTGGAAAAATACTGATAACTGAATACTATTTTAGTATTAACAGTCCCAATTAACATTTAAATTGTATTTAAAGATTTTATATATATATATATATATATATATATATATAATTATTCTTGTTTTATGAAAATTTGGGAGTATTTTTTTTTTTTTTTTTATGATAAAGATTTCTTAGCTTAAATTAAGTTCAGTTAAATTTTTAAGCCATTTATTTTTATATTTACTCACATCCCTTTACTAACTTTTAATTTCAGAGTCGATAAAGATCTTTTTATTACATTTGTTTCAAAACAAAAATATTACATGCTAATAGAAAATTTTTCGTAACAAAATTTACTATGAAACAAAGAAGATTTTAGAAATAGCAAATATACAACTATGCAGTTCTTGGTAATCCAGTTTCGTTTAAGACTTTAGATATAGTTATATATATAGTTGTCTACATAGAAATTTATTTTTAAAAAACTAAGAAGTTAGCCGTTTTACAGTTTTATACAATAGATAAAATTTAAAATTCTAAGTGGAAGTTGATATACTCTTTAAGCAATTTAAATTTTATGGAACATTTAAAAATCAAGAGAAATTATACTTTATTACCGAAATTGCATTATAACTCACTTTATACAAATAAAAATTAAAAAGAAGCCAAATGTTTTATAATAGACTTTATTTATAAATAGAATATTTATGCAATGCACATAAAACTATCGAAATAAACATACTACGAAACAATGAAGACTACAATAAACATTAACATATACATACAAAAATTACTAATGAAAGTACTTTAAAACATTAAAGCACAATGTGACAGATGATTTATACAGAATACATGTTTGATGAATTCAAGTATATAGCTTTTCTTACAAATTTAGAAAGCCATCTTCAATATACACAATTAACCCAAAAGTTTACAAATTTTACTTAAAATATCACCTCATTATAATGGCCCCAGAATAGAAAATAAGCTATTTCACATACAGTAATATTTTGCAATTATATACATACAAAAGTAAAAATATACAGCAAAATTTAAACCTTGAAACTGGAACAGCGTTGTAACCACTTTCTGAACAATTCTATAAAGGACTTTCAATAAGGGTTTGCAGTTTGCTTATAACAAGCATTTTTTGCTCCAACAGTAAGGCCAATAGCAAAACAATAAACTCTTGAATCAATCATGACACCTTGCTCGCTGAATTCTGGACATAAAATTTTCTTGATTATAAAAACTTTGCAGTAATTAATTTTACATGTAATGATATAACAGTTTAAATATTTTTTTTTTCATTAATTACAAACATTTGAGGAGCTAAATATGTCTGAAATCTAAAAATAGTTCATAAAAATATACATTTATAATGTAAAATCCTAGAATAAAGGAATGAAAAATAATTTTATGTTTTTCAGAAATTTATTATTTGCAAAATTCTGAATAATATAATTTAAGTTAAAGAACTCATACTGACACTTAGCAAACTTTCTATAAAAACTTATGAAACTAGTTTACTCAATACTTCGATAACATGCTATGTCAGTTTTTTTTATAATATAATTTTGACAAACATTGGAAATATAATGTTCAAATTAATTTTGCTTTAATTCATTAATTCTTTAAAAGGATTACTTAAATTAAGAATGGTTTTTTTTTTTTCAAATATTTTCTTTTAAACCCACCGAATGAGATGCCAAAATTTAACAAAATTTTATAAAAGGAAGAAATGTTTTGCAATATAAATTTTAATTTTTGAAAATATTGCCTTGATTACAAAGGGAATATCTATAACTAATAACAGAACTAATATAATTTTCATTCAATATGAAAAATTTTTCAAAAATCAACTTTATAGCTTTAAGAAAAGTTACTTTTCCTATAGGCATACATTTAAATTTTTTTGGAAGTTAAGAGAATTAGTTGAGAAATTCTACAAGATATGTGTTGAAACTAAATTTAATTCAATCTCTTAAGCATAATCACAATATAGTTCAAATTAGAACTCAGAACTAGAGTTCTCTCATAAAATAGATTCACTTCAGTAGAAAATTATAACTAATGTCCACAGTAGTAAAAGCTAAAAACTCTTTGGTTTGCTGCTCAAAGATTAAAAAAGGGTCTTAGTTAATGCTCTAAATCATTTTAACCCATGAAAACAATGTCAATGTTTACCTAATGTTTTAAGTGAATTCTTAATGATTACATGTATAAATATTCATGGTTTGAACCAGGACCACTGATGTTAAACTAAGTCCACAGAATTTCAATTTAATACAATTCAATTACCATTTTGGATTGCACATGAGAATTCATTCCACCAGGACCTACAGTATTAAGTATATGCTGGATAACAAATTTAAGCCCAAAGAGGTAAATCTATAAATTGCAGAATTTAAGACCAGAGAGACTAACAACTTAAAAGAGAATTTCCAATTTTGCATACGCTTAAAAAAATAAGAATATTTACACATTTGTTTAAATTAAAATTATTTAATTTTATTAATGAATTTCAGGAAAGATCAAATTGCACAAGAACTATTAAACTGAAAACTAGCAATTTTAAAATCAACTATATAAACAATATTTCTATTTGCAATATTAAAATGCAACAACATTCTGTTTCTAATTGTAAATTTTTATATGTTTGGTGTTGTGTTTGTGGCATTTTTTCAAAACTTTTGTTATTTTCATAACCACAATTTTGAACTTAAAAAATATAGAACTAGTTATATTTATTACTTAAGAGACAAAAATAATGAATATTTATTTTTAACCAAAGAAATGTTAACTTATATTTTGCAAACATTATCCCTTTATAAATTAATATATAAATAGAATATAATTATACATAAATACAGCATTAAATTTTGATAATTTGCAGGCTACTTTAATCATAAAAATTCAAGTACTTAGAAATTTTTCTCCCTTCTATAACAACTAACTTGAAAGTTTGATTTGTTCTAATATAGCCTAACATTCTTACTCATACAGGTAATGATCATTCAAGAGAAAAAAAAAATCATGAAGTGTTAATTTATTACATAGAGTAAGATCAAAAGAATAATTTGAATAATTAATCATTCATTACATTTCTTCACATTATGTAAATTTTATGCTCCTGAAATATATATTCATATATAATTAGAAAATAAATACTGTTTTATTCTTTCTATAGTACAATAAACTTTTACATACTATGAAAAAAATTTCAGAAATACTAGATCTGGTTGAGGGGACAGCCACAATCTATATTTTCAATTTATAAGAAGTATAAAATATTTATCCTGTTACATGAAAAAGAAAATTGGGAAGTGATTCCCATTTGTGAATCCTGTTGCTAAAAGTTAACATATAAATTTTCCTGCCTGTATTTCAGGGAAGTATTCAAAGTATCTGTTTTTTATATGAATGGGGTAATTAATATAAAAACAATAGGATTGGAAAGAACTGAATTTCATAAAAAATAAATTGAAAGTACATCAAAAATAAACATACAAAAACTTCATTTAGCAGCAGAAAGTCCACAATTTAAACGAATATAAATAAGTGTGATAAAACAATTCATTAAGACAAAAGACAATTACTTTAAATAAGATTTTTTTTACTCTATCTTGCCAAATGATGGAGGTCTTAGTTAACTGATATTTACAGATGAAAAGCAGGTCAATATCTTTAAAAATACATAAAAATAACAAACTCTAAAATGTTTGTATAGAAATTGTTACTGAGTTTTGCAAAAATGCAAGCTTCAAACAAATCTCACAATGTGTTTAAAAATTTCAGTGCATTGAATCAGCCTGAAAATACATTTTTAATGTCTTTATAAGACTCTCTTGCATCACATTTTGCATGGGTGAGCTAATTCAACTAGGGAATAAGTACAAAGTGGATTTTAAGCTACTGATTCCAACATCCTGCAAAAACCTATGCCATATAGGGGTGGCAAATGGAGAATCTGAATTTAAATGAAGGGAGAACACTAAGCATTTAACATCCAGCCCAACCTTCAAGTCTGGGAAACAAAAAAAGTTTCACCAAGACTGTTCAATGATGTACAAATGGTTAATCAGAATGAACATCGATATAAATTTCAGACAATAATGTTGATTGTTATAAACATTGATTATTACCTTTCTACACAAGGACTTTGAAATGGAATATAAAAGAAATGAAAGTATTCAAAGCAAGAACTGACACTTTTTCTTATTTAAAAAGTAAACTTTCTAGCCACTGATAATATTTCAGAAACACTAATTTGAACATCCCAATTTTTATGTTTATTGCAATATTTGTAAATTTTTACCATATTTACTAGATAAAACCAGCAGCCTTGTGGATCCTGAAGACCCCTATGTCTTTGTCAAGAAAGATTTTCTACATGGCTAGGGAGCTTGCTTGCAAATCCTGAGCCGAACTTCTTGCTTCCCCATGGTACTTTCAAAAACACCACAGAGCTGCCATAACATCCAGGGCCTCTAGGGTACATTAGATAAAATTCACAAGATTTACTACAGACTATCCGAGATGCATTCCTTTTGAGGATGAAATTTTTTTTTTTTTTCCTCCATACCCAAAACGCAACATTGGCCCCTTCACTCCTCATATTCTGCAATGTCTGGGCTTCTCTTGAAGAGGCTGTGTCAGACCCTCAGCTATTTTTGGACTTTAGATCTGAACATTTTTGGCCTAATGGATCTGAATTTTACTAGACCAAGTAGGAGACTAGTCCCCACCATTACCACTAGATAAAACCTGATCTTTAATTTCAAGAGATTTATTTTAAAATAACACTTTCTCACACACAATAACTTCAAGAAATAACTATAATAATTTCAAGATTTTATATTCACTCATGTGAAGGTGAAACATTAATTCATACAACAGTTTGACGCAGTACTGGATTACTTTATGCTTACTTGAGACACTTGCTCATAAACACAAGTAAAATAAAAATATATTAAAGATCTAATATTTTAAGAAGCCAATGCTGTTACCAAAAGATTTAAATTAAGGAATGTGTTTATTATAAGTGAATTAAATACTTCACAGTTTGAGGAGTACTGATGATTTCCCAAAGAGTTAAACTGAGAAAAGAATTTAATGCAGTTTGTAAGCAAATTCTCAAATTGATAATATTAAACAATGTGACTCAAATGGCAAATGTTTGAATAACATCTATTCACAAACATTTTGCTCTTCTGTGTGTGTGTGCCACCAATATATTTATTTATAGTCTCTAACTCAGGAAATAAAGATGATCAAACTGATCCCCACTACAAGTTACTTTAAAATGACTTTATAATCTCCTATATGGGAACTGAATTTAGTGCATACTCTGATGGTCATTTTAAACCATTTGAAGACATCTACATCTTATTGTTAAAAAGGCAAGATTAATCTATAAGCTCTATTCTCTTATTCAATAGAATAGCTTTTAGACTCCTCTCCTTTGATGAAAATATCACTCATCAAAATGGTATTTGTTTGTCTTTTCATGTAAATAAGTTATTTTAAATTTTTTAATCAACCACAAAGCATATTCATTAACAATAAAATATACATATATGTTCACTATCTACTAACATTCTTATTCAGTTATGAATAGTGCATTTGCTGGGTTGATTTTCTAAATCAGGTCTTATTCTAGGGATGATTATATATAATCATTAACATTGAAAAAGCAAACTGAGACTCATTTTTCGATCAGGTTTTTTCCCTGAAAATTTGATTACAGAAATTATGTTTCAGCAAAATTGTTTTGTGTAATTAACTTTTTTAAAAATTTCACTATCAAAATCGTTCTAAAAATTTTTATCACTAATTCAAACTTGCAATTTATTTTTTGTAGGAATAATGATTACAAGTTTCATATTCAAAAATTGAACAATTCAAAATTATTAATAAATAAGTATAAATAAGTGTGCATATTTCATAAATCAAAAACTTATTCCATACTAACTAATTACAGGTTGCTTAAATGAACTCTCAAAATAAAATAACTACTTGCAAAAAACAGAATGAAAGCATACCATTTAATCTTGTAAGAAGCTCATTAACAGGAATATGAAGAACTTCAATTGATTCTAAATTTAAAAAAAAATCAGTATGTGATAATTAAACTCTGAAGAATGAAATATCAAACAGAAATTTAATAAAAATCTTAATATTGATTATAAAGCTCTATGATCAAAACTAAATTAGCTAGCATATTCCAATGTATGAAATTATGCTAGCTAATTTAGCTGTAATGATATGTTATAAATATACAATAGTAATATACATTTTAACTAAATTCCAAAGTAGTAACTGATAAAAACTATCAACTTAATCAATTTTCCTGCATATAAATAAAATTTCAATTAAAGATTACTAGATATTAATACAGGATTGGTTTTCCGAATAGTGAAATATTAATTTAATAACAAATTTTAATATATATTAAACAAATTAATGTAGGTAGACAAGAAATTTACCCCTTGTTTTTCATTATTTAAATAATTTCTAAACAATGATACCACATTTGACATTGAAACATGATTATTATCATAATGTTTTAATATTAATTTTAGTTATGAAGTTAAATGATAATTATTTAAGTTATAAAGAGCATTAAGTACTTTTAATTTATCACATTAAATAAAATATTAATCCTGCTAATAAAAAGCATAAATCTATAATAACTGTTATATAGGATGAGTTTAAACTTACTTTTACAAAATAGAAAAGATAGTAGTACATATCAAGATGATCAATAATAAAGCACAAGGCACATTCCACAAAAAAAGGCAGAAAAGAATGCATGGAACATGAACAAATCATCGCATGACATTTTGCACTAGCTTATGTGGCATATTTTCGCACTAAGGCCATCAAGCCTTTACCATATATGAGTTTCCAATGAGAAAAAAAGATTTACTCTTAATATGTTCTGTAGAAAACAAATAAGAATATTGTCATTCCAAAACGGCATAACATCAGCACCTTTAAGTATTACCTAGGTAACAATTTCTGAAATATTTTGTAAAAGCTAAGGCAGAGTGCACATAACGTTAGCAACATGCAAAGGCATGTTGCTAACGTTATGTGCACTCACCAATTCCCTGGATACATAGACCGGTACTTTCAGCAAATAGGCGAGTACATTATGGGAGTTGTGAACAGATTGCATTACCTCCATAAAGCAGGTAGATTTCTGCACCTAAAAACAATAGAATGACATTTATACATGTCTGCAGCTTGCATATTGTCAGAGTGACAACAAATGCAGAACCACTCATTTAAAAAGTGAATGGTGACTGAAGGCCATATCAGTTGATATTTTGCAGCAACTGCAGAGCCCTCCAATAACTTCAATTACTCACTATCAACTACTACAACAATTACACTGTCTTGGATAAGCCACACTTTTGCTTAAAAAATAATAGCACAAAAGTCTCTCAGTATCATCATAAAGGTCTAATCTGGCCAGAACTATAGAATGCTACACTGCAGGAAAACATATCAACATAATTGGAGTGCAATTGCTCAGATAGTAAATAACCATTTGCCCCTATTGTTGATAATATAAATCCAAAGACACTGGGAAGATTTGATATTCACAGCAATACCAATTCTTCAAGAGATGCCAAATACCATTTACAAAGAGGATAAAAGGAAACTATGATGTACATTAACTACAGTGCACAACATCCCCAGCATAGAATCAGGTGCTTCCTGAACTTTTCCCCCATAAAATATGCCTGACCACTAGCAGTGATAACATTTACTGAACTTTCTGTATTGTAGCTCCTTTCATAAGTGTATAGTAATAATAAACATGACTTTCTATGCATATATGCATTAATGGAATTGCACCAAAAATAACTAAATTTTCATAAACTGAATAATAAATTATTATACAAAAGGAACAAGTCAACTTTATAATCAACAGAACAAAAACTAAAAATAATTTTATTCTTACTCCGATCATGATCACACTGTTTTGGATAATGGTTTTGTAGCACATCACCGTCAACCTGAAAAAAATTAACTTTTTAGAACTAAATCAAATAGTTGATTAGAGGTTAAAATGGCTCCTTTTAAAAAAAAATTTAAAATTCATTGTATTAAATTCAATGATTTAGATAAACAAAATTAAAATGTATAAAAATGTTAGAAAATTTCTCACAGGCAATGTTTTTGGAAATTACACTTTCACTTTATATAAAGTTTTCAATTATAATATACATATTTAAATTTTCATAGAAGTGATTATATAATATATATCTCACTTCTATGAAAATTATTCCCCCTCCCAAGTGCTTAAAGCAACAATTCTTTATCTTTATAATCACACATGCAATACCTACATTAACCACAGATAGCATCATCCAAAAACGTTGAGGTGCAAACATGAATTTTTTCAAAATCATTAATTTTCTCCAACAGAATCAATTATTTTAGTTCCTCATGGAAAGTTACTTTAAATTTTTTCTGCTTTTCTTTTCCATCAATATTGTATTTTGTTTTGGTTTTTTTTCATACACAATGTATATTCCCAATTAAGTTTTTTTAAAAAAATGCACAAATTGCTTCAACAAATTGTTAAGAAACTATTTTGTTTTCTAATGACAGGTCAAATAAGCAAACTTTGTACTATTCTTTTGAGATTTTTCTTTCTGTAGAAAAAAGGTTTATAAATATGTTATTTGAGAAGCTTTTCTTCAGTTGAGTCATCCTTTAACTCTGGAGAGATTATACGATGATAAACTTACTTCCAGAATCTTTCCATTGTCTACATTCAAATATTTACACAAATATTGTAGAAACTATTTAAGTTATATCCATGCCACCACAAGTTTCATTTATGAGTTGAATGTGTTGACTGAAAGCATTGTAAATTATTATAAGGAGATAACATAAGTTCTTTAAGACATGTCAATGGAAGTTTGTGAAACAGATATGTAAAATTACCTAAACATTTTTTAAAAATGTTTTAATCAGTAAACTTTTAAATACTGATTTTGCACTATAATATACAGATAGCTCTTGTCTGGGAGCAACTAGTTTTAATATAAACAAATAACAATTTGTAATAAATTTCCACAAAAATTTAAGAGATTACAAACAAGTTTATTTAAATATATTGATATGTGATTAGTTTTTAGGCAAAATAGTAATTCAAAAAATTTGAAGAGAAACAAAACTGCAAGAGATTTTAGAATTTTTCATAAGTCACAATTTAAAGATACCTATTTGGAAATATTGTCTTTTGTCTCTTAAGGAAATTCAACAGTAAATAAGAACACATTATTCGGTTTTCTCATAAACACACTCCACAGTAAAGCAATAGCTCTCCACATGAAGAAAATTATACTCGCATAAATTTAAGCTTTAAAAAAGGTTCTCTTTCATGTAAGAAATTGTAAGAACCGCTTATAAATAACGAGCAAATGCATCAACACTGCAGTCAATTTTGTTAATCATTACATACCGCTGAAATAACATAAGAAATAAGGTTAGAGAAGTCAATAATAATGCTCTTTACTTCATTTACTATTTATCAAAAATAACTAAATTAACTATTGGCATATTCACAGATAACTGCATAGTTAATTCATATAGGTTTTGCTACTATAAAACTAAATAAAAACTTGACTAACTTCAGTAGGATTAATAAAGTAGTAGTCACAGAAACAAATTGATTTCTTATTTGTTGGACAAATCAGTTATATGACAGTATGCTTTCTATTATTCCTTAAGCAAATTTTATTTTTAAAGGAAATTCCCACATTATATTTACACCACTTTGTATTATAAATAATTAACTTGCCAGAAAATGTAAACTTTCATTTAACAATTCTTGTTAAACAACATATTCAAAAATGTAACTTCACGAATAAAAACTTTGGATGCATATTCATTATGTATTTTTTTAACATAAATTTAGAAATTCCAAGGCTAAGCCAAATTTTATCAAATTCACCATTTCATTAATTATTGAATTACCTAGAATTGAGTAATATTTGGTAGTAAGAAACTTTAAAGTGATCAGAAGTATTTCAGTCACACACTATTCCAAGCTTTAGTTTTTACTTCTTTCATTTGACAATTTGCATTATCTTAAACAAATGAGCTTCATTACTGAAGCGTTCAATTTACTAGTAATCTGATTAGTAAACTACATGCCCATTAACTTATTGATTGCTTACCTATTTCTTTACCAGTTATGGATTACGAAATTTCCAAAGTTAAACCATACAGGTGCTATTAACTGGTACTATCCATTAAATGGTTAGTAAGTTTGAGAATATCACAGAGCTATTTCTAAGATAATATCTATTTTATTTTTTTATTTTCCAATTGCTCAAAAAAAAAAATTAGGTTTCTATTATTTTTTTTTAAATCCTGAAAATTGAATTTTTTTTTTATTACTTAAATATCCATTAAAGTTAAAAGTAACATTTTTACTCTTTCAAAATATATAATATTGATTTCCATTTATAAAAAAATATATAAGCTTACTCAAAGAGAACTAAAAATCCTTAATTTCTTAGACCTGCATTGGGTCAGATGGAAATATATATATATACTACTTAAATAGTAACTATATAAGTCATACATGCACTCAAATTAAGGCAGAAACCAACAAATAATTTTCATCCCTAGAAAAATCTTATTATAGTTATGTTTAAAATATATTACTTCAACAATATATAAATCTGTTAGGATATCACAAGGATTTTTTAAAACAAAGTCAATTGCACATATAAATGCAACAACAAGACTACACATAATCAGAAGTTTTTGAATGTGTTCATTTTAAAATTCCTATTTAAGATTGTTTAGTTTTAATGTAATTACATTCGAGATATACATCAAGTACATAATTTAATGATATTTCCTATCGCTAGAATGTTTAATCTAACTCTTGTAAGTTCATGTGCTATTCCTTAATTTATATAGACATAGTTGAATTTCTATATCATTCATACAATTCTGCATAACAAGAAATTTGGAATGTACTCACTCGCTAACACTTTGATTTAAAAAAAAAAAACTCACAATTGGACAGATTTGAAAGAAAATTTCACAAAATTAGCTCCTTTAAAAATAACTGGAAAGTGAACTTGTTTTGCAGTTTAACATTTCTTAAGTTCAGACGACATTCGGTGCAAATGTTCATTTTAAGGGATTCATAACATTCATTAAAAATTGATAGTTTTGCAAAAGAATATATGCAATTCCATACGATTTGAGAGATTTGAATAAAACTGCAATTTACATTCCTATTTATTTTGGCGGTTTGGATAAATTTAAAAACATAACTGGCTTTCCATGAAGGATAAATAAAACCCATTGAAAGATTAATAGTTTATAAAAAAATTTGCTACTAAAATAAGTTCCCCAAATTTTGATTAATTCAATTAAAATTTCGTACATATATTCTAATTTTAAAGCATCGACAATAATCATAAAAAGTTAATTTTCCTTCAAAAGAAAAATCATGTTTGTATAGAATTTCAGAAGTGAAAATTTTTTTTGTACAAGATTTGAATACCATGGTTCTCATCTCAAAAAATATATTGTGATATAGCACTTAAATTTCCCAAAATATTAAGTGAAATTAAAAATGAGGTCAATTGATGAATACATGCCCTTCAAACAAATGGATAAATACAAGAAAATAGAAATATATGTCTGGCTAACAAAATCTTACAATGTCTTTCTAAATGCAAGGGAAGAAGGTAAAGATATTATGCATCCCACTTTTAAAAAATTTAATCACACCCTGAAAGATTTGAACCAAATTTGACACACACATTTTTTATCAGCAGTTAGTAACTTTTAATGGGCATAATTTTTAATTAAGACAAAAGATGGGAAAAAAATGCATTTAATATAGATTTGAGTAAAAAAATTGCCACATTTCATTCCAAATCAAATTATTTTTTTAGGCTTAAAAAGCATTTTTAACTACTTAAACAAGATGGGCATGTAATTTTTAAAGTTTTGAAACTAAAAATTAATGAAAAAGAAAAAATTCTTTAAAAATATGCAAGAAATGAGCATTTTGGTTTTTTATTTAATACAGAAGATTTTAAAGGTAAAACACTAGTCAGAATTATAAAATTATTGAATTCAAAACATTGCAGTTTTATACAAGTGCTCCTTAGAATAAGGAAATATTGATATAATTGTTTCCACAAATACAAACACGATTTGGCGTGGATGAATACTTCAAAAGTTACTTAAGCTAAGTATTTGATATTTTATAGGATAATATAAAATATTTAGTAGTAATAATAATGCTCTGAGAATAAATACTATATTCTGATAAAAATAAATCTACACTAGAATTACACAAAGATCTATAATTTTGCAATTCGAAACTTTTATTCAAAACTAAGCTATTAATGCAAAATTAAAATGTAAATTAATCAACACAGCATATTACAAGTTTTCCGATGAGAAATGAAAGGCACAGTAATCGGATACTAATGACAAAGTTAATGGATGCTGAATACTAAGAAGGTGTATCCATTTAACAAAATATTCATGGGATTTTTTTTAGTTTTTTCATTATCATTAACAAAAAGAGATAATTTATGTACAGAATGTTTTTTTTATGAAGATTAATCATTTTAGATGCATATATACGTTTAAAAACCTGGAAGCATGGAAAAAGGAAAAGAAATGGGAAAAATCCTTTAAAAAGCAGTATAGTTGAAATTCAATCAATGATTTCTAACCATTCTGATAAATAAAAACAAAATTAATCATAAATATTTTCTTCCATGATTTCTATGTTGCATAAAATAAATTCAAATTCTGCTCATAATTTTAACCCAAATTTAAAATCTTTGAAATTAAAAATTATGTATTAAGTTAGAGCATTTTAAAAAGGTAAAGTTATAATTGTTTGGCTTTAAAAATTTTAAATATTTTACCTCTAAGGTAACAACTTTCATTGTAGAACTAGATAAGCCAGGATCAAGAGCTGTCACTGAAAAATTATGTAAATAAGTGTTCAATATAATTAGTCTATTTGAATGAAACAAACTGCTTATAAATGCCCATTCATGATGGGTAGCAGATTTAGATTTATAAATCAAATCGCATAAGATTTAATTGCAAATTTTTTAGAAGGTCAAAACAAATAAGCAATACTATAAACTTCACAAAAATTCTGTCTTTTTTTCTACATAAGCCCACTATATTAATCTTCAATTAATAAATTCAATTATTTCACAAGCCCATTTTAGAGCCTTGTATGTCATTATTTAATTTTCCTGAAACTCTTCACAATAGTTCAGTAATAATTTTAAAATAATTTTACAAATTTTAATCAAACTTCTGGATTTAAAAGTTATAGAAATCTACTTTTGAAAAATTCAGATTTAAACAAACTGCTTCATACTAATTAAGATTAAGATTTAATTAAAATTTAGCTACCTAAGTTTTAATAAGAAGTTCATAAAGTCAACACTTTAAATTGTTAAGAGAATAAATTATTCTTTTCCATGATAAGAATATTTTAAAATAAAGAATTTTTAAATACTGAGAAGTTCGTGAACACAAGTAAAAATTCATAGTAATTTAATATAGTGTGCTTATATACGTAATGTTGTAAATTCCCTTTTATTAATTAACGAGCAAATTTCATAGTCAAAGATTTTACAAAAGAAATTAAAAATTAGATTAAAATAATTGTACATAATTACATGAAACTTACATCGGCTAACATGTTTTACACTTGAACAAATATAGCCAGTTTCTTCTCTAAGTTCCCTTATAGCAGTTTCTTCAGGCTTTTCAGAGGGATTAACCAAACCTAAAATATTTCAACTCAAAAATTAGCCAAATGTGTGAAAAGATAAACGGCACTTTAAAAAATTATCAAGACTGAAGATTAAGTTAAAATATTGATCATTTTAAACAGTTTTACAATGTCATTAATTTGCACTATAAATCAGTCAAAAACAAAACTTTAGTTTTTTTAAAAAATATTTCTCTCTATTGAGGTTGGATTTTTTTAACATTCAACTCAATATTTCAAGATTTTTCCTGGTATTTAACTATTCAAATAATTTATATTTATGTGCAGAGTTAAGGAGAGATTGTATTCAGGGGGAACTACTTGATTGAAAAACCAATTCAACAGTTAAATTGATTCCTTTTTAGAGAAACTTGGTAATGTTTGGATGAACGATGTTATATGTGCTTTAAAACAACCTCTGAAAAAGGTCAACTTTAAAAAAACATAAGTGCATCCTAAAGCCAAAAAAATTGCATTTCTGCAAGTGTCTGTTTTCAAGGAAAAAAAAATATAGAAAATATTTGTTTAGTTTACTAATAAAAAATTATTTTTCCATAAATAAAACACCTTAAATCAAATTAATGAGAATTTATGAAACTTTACTTATTCTATAAATTAAGAAATACCTTAAAAATCATTTTCATATTTTAATTATAATTTCAAATTCTTTAAAAAAGCAGAATTGCATATTAACAAAAAATATTGATTTATACCATTTACTATAAAATTCAATTTAGATTTTAACTGATGACAGTGTTCCCTTATTTTTCTGTAATTAGGAAATTAGAAAAGATTTCAAAATAACGAAGGTACAGTGCATATTAATAATATCTATTGTAATTTCCCAACTGCTCAGAAATTTTAAAAAAAAAGAAAAAAAATACAGTAAATGAATAATTTAGACATTTGCTAAACACTGGTGGTAAAACACTCATTTTTTCTAGGATTTTTATGGTTTAGTTAGCAACTTTAGTCACTTTCAGCATAAAAAGTTTATACAGCATTTTGTTTGATCACATTTAAAAAATATTTCAACAGCATTCAAAGGTAAATCAAAAGTATTTAGTTGTGTAAAATAACTACAATTAATATATCCTGGAACATCAGTAATTTTTAAACATGACATGATTAATTTATTTTAAGCACTTTTAAAGAATTGAAAATTCAGAGTGGGTGCACAGTCTTAACTTTGATATTTTATAATAGTCAAGTACTTGTACACTTAACAATATAATTTCAAATTATTGACAAAAGTTACTAAAAAATCGGATAAAAAATTTCTATGATCCAATTTGATTACAGAATATTCTTCACTTAGAATAGGAGAATTATGGAAAAATTAATCAAAGTGCAACAGTTAAATACCTACATAATAATCCATTTAGCAAAAACTGGAATTTACAAATATTAAAATTGCTATATTCTAGTTCTAATTCACTTATAAGTTTCAATATGGAAATTTTGGATTTAATAACCAAGCAAAATGCAATAAAAGGTGGACAACATACTACTTTTTTGTTAGAAGTCATGAGAAGTTAAACTATTGTATGATAAAATCTGACTTCCAACAAGCAATCTTTATATATGTACAGCTTAACTATTGGATTAAAAAAGTTATGGCTTCTTTCACATTAATATTTTGTTCTAAGCTATTCATCTGAATTTTAAAGTCTTATTACAGGATTAACTTTTTAGGATTCAGTTTCTCTCAACAATTGAGATACTGGTCATAATCACTCATTAAGTCTGATTTATATGCAATCACATCCCTCTTTCTGAAGCACAGAAATCCATAAGAGAAATAATTTTCTTCTCTTTTAATTATTAATTTATAAGTGAGAAATTACAACTAGCAGTGTTATTTCTAATAAATACCAATTAGCCAAAAACTAATGAATGTTTCACAACTACTACAAAAAGAATCTAACCGATCAACATCAAGAAAACTATTACAATACAAGCTATAAATATTATTAAACTAACCATTTAATAATGCAATATTTTTCACAATTTTTCATACATTGGTAATTTCAATGTATTTAATGGTTAAAACTCACTAGTGTTTTATATGTTGTAGTTTTAATGCACATAAATTGTATTAGATTTTAGTTTCAATAAATAAATCCTAGAAATATTTTAGAGTTCTAATAAGACATTTTCAATTTAAATCTATTTCCAGATTATAATAGAATATGATTTAGACTATAATATTTTATATCTATAAATAAATAATAAAAAACAAGTTTTCTTTCAAAAAGAATTTAATATGAATTATAAATCTGTAGTTTAAAAATTTATCTTTAAAGTTACATTAATTGAATACCTTACATGAATTTGTTTTACCAAAAAATATATATATATATATATATTGATATTATTTACACTACAATAATGGTACCAGCATATTATGTAAAACATTTTTCTATTGGTACATTGTAAGGTTACGTAATTTACATTAAAATGAAACATCAAACCAAAACAGAACAGTTTCTTGTCAGCAATTTAGACGCACATTTTAAATGAAAAACATTTCAATGAAAAATCCTAACATTATTTCGGCACTACAAAACAGTGTTATATTAACAATATAACATTATTACTTGATAAATTTTCTCATAAAAATATAAGTAAAAACAAAGAAAATATTAAGAACTACAATGATATGAAATTTATAAAATCAAAATAATTCTAGCTTAATATTCTTCATTAGGGAAGATTGAAAGGCAATAGTTGAAATAAAAATGGTAGTTTCCCCACAAAATGAGAAATACAAGAGGAAAAACATTGAATAAATATAAAATTAATCTATATCAATAATCTTTTATTACACTAAGATTATATGTAAATATTAAGTTTCCCATGGAACTTTTTTACCCATTTCTGATGGATGCAATTTTTACAAACAATGGCAACTTCATTGCAACATAGCTTCAAAAGGTTAAATTTAAATGCGCTACCGCACGATGCTTTTAAAGTTCAATTAAATATATTCTTAAAGATATTTAGGGATAAAAATAAAAAAAAAGATAGAAATTGACAATTTTCACAATTGTAGAGAAATAAGAGGAAAGAAAAAGAATTTTTAAAATCAATAATGCTCAAATTTAATAACCATTAGATTAGACATAAAAGCATTTTCTTCTATCATAACATAAAATTTGGTTTAAAAATATAATTACCAGCTGGAAATTCCAATGTGTACTGTTTAACAGCAGGTCTATATTGCTTTACTAAAATGAGGCAGTCGTATTTCAGCAAACGACGCAGAACTGCTAGTGAACCAACACCTAATTAATAGAAAAAGCCAAGTTTAGAGAAATCTCTTTAAGCATTTATCAAAATAAGAACCACTGTACAGAAAAAATATTTAAATTTACAATTTTTTTCACATAAAAGAATCTTATGTATACATTTGGTACTAGTTATTGAATTTTATTCCTACATTTGTAATACATAAATTTTCATAAAAATCCTTTAAAGCTATAATGTTACAATAATTTTTTCAAATGTTTGATTTAATTTCAGCTGTGAAACACTCTTATTTTAATGAAGTTAAAAATACCAACTTTTATAAGTTCCATTAAACAAAAAATGCTTTTTAATATATTTCACAAGTGATAATGATTAATATTTCTGCAGAAAATTTCCAATCATAAAAAGAACAATGAAAAATCAATATATCAAATAAAAGTTATGATTTCAGAAGACATTGTTTGAATTGATTTAAAATTGCCATACATTTGATTTGAAATAAAAAACTAAGAAATATTAGTTTCGAATTTTAATTGAACACATTTAAATTGAACGCATTTATATTTTTTTAAAAACGAACTAAATTGCGTATAAATCACAAAAATGTTTAAAATAGAATTACATTAAATACTATAAACATAATATACTGGAGATCTGGTTTATAGCTACATTTCACAAGACTCAGAAAACTCATATTTACAAGATTTATTTGAACTAAAGCGAAGTATGAAAAGTTATAATTCTTATCTCTTATTCTGTTTCACTATCAGACAGGAAAAAAATATAAAGAAAAAAAAAACAATTGGTTTAAATGATTTATTCCATTAACCAATAACTACACTGATTTAGAATGAATTTTAAAAAATAAGCCATATGAATAGGATTAAAGAAAGATTTACTCATAGTTTCCATAATAAGAATGGAAAAGCCTATATTATTTCCATTGTGTCAGTGGCTTGAACATTCTGCAATGAAACTATTTTGCACACTTAACATCATTGCTGAAAATCATACAAGTTCATATCCAGTTCCTTAAAAATTCTGAGTTTTTAAAGAAGCTAATAAAAGGCAATAAAATTCATTAATTTTTTTCATCAATTTTTCTTACTTTCTGTTATTTATCTTTAATTTTCAGTATATTATTCCTCTTCCATTATAAACATTTTGCTCGAAACAGATTTTTTTTCAATCGGACATACAGGCATCAGAAATATCTAGATACATTTCTTTTTAAAAAAGGGAATGATGCATTGAAACAATAAACAGTTGTAGAACTGGTGACCTTTACTGGCTAAGTGGTATGTCAGATCAACAACTGCCATTTTAAACTTGTCCATTAATTTAAAACAGCAAACTCCCTCAAGTTTCCCTGGAGATAATTTTAATCACTAAATCAATTTTTCCATTAAAAAAAAAAAAAAAAAAAAAAAAAAAAAAAAAAAAAAAAAGATTGAAGTAGATAATGTTTTAATGTACAATTCACAGTTCCTCCAATTTTAATAGAAAACAGTCTTCATGTCGTATTTTTATCTAAGACCTTTATGAAATTACAAGAGGCAATAAAAAAAATCTAAAAAGGATTTTAACACATACAAATCCCTTATTTTGGCAATGTGCGAGAGTCACTATTTTAATTACCAAAATATAAAATATTGTGTAAAAGTACTTACCTAAATCAAATTTAAACATAAATTCAAGAATTCTTCAAAACTGTTTTTACTGGACAAAATAACTTAAACTCGGTGCAAAATCCATTTTATTGATTAACTTATTTCTTGAACAAAAATCTTTATATTTCTTTTTCAGCAAAACCCAAGGCACTTTTTCCCTGATGTCCATATATTTATGTAAAGTCACTGCAGGGCAAATGCCACATTATAGTGAAAAAATTAAATGTCAACCAAAAATGGTTTCAATATAGTTCAATGTTTCCTAATCTGTATCCACGAATAATTCACAAGGTGTTTAAAGAATGAATGTATATTTTATGACATACACATTTACGGAATGTGTTCAGTAATGGATAAATTCACAAGTATAATTATTCTAACAATTCATTTTTTACCTGTATGAAACAGCTGACACACAGAACTTATTCTCAAATATTTTTAAAATATTTATGCTAAAAATTTAATGCAATATTAAGCATCTTTAGACATGCTTAATACCACATTAAACTTTTAGAGTTATTTTCATTACACAATGGTGAAGCTCCCAGAAAACTTTTTTTTTTTTTTTTTTATTATATGACACTAAGCAAACTTCATACCAAATACATTTTTAAGGTAAGAGACTCTTACAAAACATATACAATTTATAATTTAGTAAATTTTGCTTGGGAAACAGTTTTAAACACATACAGGAGAGTAATAAAATCATGTTCTCTTTAATATCAAACTAGTTTATTACAAAATATTACTTAAAATATATTTTTTAAGCAACTACATCATGTCAGAAATTTCAAAATAAACAGCAGGCAAATTGGACATGTAAGGAGAGTGAAATAAGAGAAAAGGTAGAACATATATGCTACACACAAATTGCAAAAGTAGTTTTTAAAGTTAAATAAGCTCAAATTTAACAGAAATTACAAGCTTAAAGTACAACATTTAGAACTTGGTAATTATCCAAAACTAATATATTGTATTTAAATATTTTGAAAATTAATCTATCACACAAATGACATAATTAACTGAATTTCACAACTTTTGCTATTCCTATTTCATACTCACAATCAGGACTTCCATCTTCAGGCTTGGAAACTCTAGTAGCAACTTCCCATGTCCTAGAATAAAATTTAACTTCAGAATTTACTTTAAAATGTTAATATTTTGTAATGTGTATGATTTTTAAAATAATTTTATTCAGAAAGCAAACATTTGGTTACTTTAATAAAAACTTACTACAATACTATTAGCTTTAAAATTTAAATGTGCTTAGTTTGTTACAGTAACATCACATTTTGCACCACATAAATTCGAATTCCATTTTTAAATTTTAAAAAGTTTTTCAGAGTTAATACAAGGATTCAAACTCAAAATGCAAATAAATCAGAAAAATTTTAAAAACTGACAAAAATATTTAATAATCACTTTAAAAATAATAAAGGATGGACAATTTAAAATTATTTTAAAATATCACAAGTTGAGTTTGTTCAATTTACTCTCTTTTATCCATATCTTCATTTAAAAAGCTCATGTATATTAGCTATTCTTATCAGTAAAAAATTCCATATCTCTAGAAAAAAACTTCTACATTTTCATAAATATTGTACACTACTTCATGTGAAACCTGTAAGTTACTACAGCAGCAGTAAATAAGTAATAATTTAATATATTCATATACTTTAAGTAACATATTCAATTATATCAAACAAATGTGTTATTTGTCTCAATGAGCAATTTGATCAGAGTCTGAATAAGTTTCAGTATAATTAATTTTTATTAAGTTACTTTTAGAGATTCAATAATGATCAAAATTTTCTCAAATGTCAAATTGTTCACAAGTTTCAGGTTTGGAAGTTCCATATATTTTTTAGTTTTGTTCATGCACTTAGTGATTGAACAAAAGTTTTTTAAATTCTTTTAGATCTTTTACCAAATTTATCTGGTGACAATCTGCTCACTAGTTGCAGCTGTATAGTTTAATTATGGAAAAACAGGAAAACTTTAATTATATAACAAAAAATTTATTTCTCAGTATTCTATTTTTAATGATAAAGTAATCGGGGTTTTTTGTGCCGCCCATTTTCACACTTCCATATTTAGATTAACTTTAATTGACTGCTAAATTACAAATTCCATTAGAAACTGAAAATGAATTCTATATGAAAAATTGATTTCTATTGGAACTTAATCATGGAAAAAAAAAAAAAAAAAAACTCAAGAAATAAGAGATAGCCATTTGTTTACATTACAAAATAGAGTTAAAATCTCATTGAGTAATGAGTAGGTGAAAACAAATATAAACAGAAGTGAAATCTAAACAAATATATATTTATTACTTTCTTGACGAATTAAAAAAAGGCTTTTGGTATGAAACTAAGGTTTGTGAATAACAAGCATGAGAAATAAAAATAGTTGGAGCTCATTAATCTTAAACTCAACTTTCAAATCAAACAGAATTAACATTTGGCTTCATGAAACATTAGACATGTGTAAAAAAAAAAAAAATATATATATATACACACATCTTTTTAACATTAATCGGAATTCTTGAATGAAATACAGTGCATTGTTTAGTGACTCATGTTCCACCAAATCTTTATCTTAATTTACAAGCTTAACAATTTTTTTAACACTAACGAGGGAAATAATTTAATTATTTTCAGATAAATCTATAATCCATATTTGCAGTCAAGGTAAAAATTATTACAATATTTTATTGCATCTGATTTTATATAGAAAATCAATATCTAATTATTTTTATTTTTTATGTAGATGTCATCAATATGGATTCCAGCTTTGAAAAGTTACAATTTACAGCTGAAACAAAAAAATTTAAAAAGAAAATATAAAATCATTTTAACTTTAATATCAATATATTTAAGAATTTTGCTGTGTTAGAAATTTGTTCTGTTTATATATTATAAATTTGTTTGAAACTAAAAAAAATCAGTATTAAGCCAATTTTACCTTTCAGTTCCTTCATGGTCTTTATACGTATAATTCTCTAATGCAACAAATTCTCCTTTAGCTAAAACCTAAAAATATATAAATAGATCAAAACATACATACATGTCTATGTATCTTATAAGAATTATAATTCTTATTTATGAAACTATAAGAGACTTTTTTAAATAACTTAAAATACATTTTAAGGAAAATATTAAACCTTTAGTTGTCAGTACACCCCAATGAACCCCCCCCCCCTCCACAAGACCATCTATTCTACATAATTGTGTCATCCTACACATTCTTGTGACCAATGACATCAAGCTTTCACAAGACTTTTTCATAAAACTATAATAATCCCCGAGTCTGTAATAGAAGTTACAAGTCACAGAAGATTAGCTTATTAACCAATCTTGCAAATTTTTGTACATGAAGTAAATTTTGCCAACTGGCTGGACATGAAAGACTTAAGATTTTTTAAGTGATGAAAGGTTAGCAGCATGATATTTATGGTCAGTAGAGAGAACCACTAATTCTCAACATTTTACTCTAATCCATAATAGTTCAAATGTTTCCTGGTGGTTCATAAAAACACGAATGAATTTCAGTTTATGATGTAGCATTAAATTTTACTTGCAGTATGCTCATAATTTCCTATCGTTAATCCAGTGATCTGATTAGACACATATTCACACATCTGGTTAATTATTGCAGTCATCCAAATTCATAAAAGTACCAAGAGCCACTAAGACCCAGAATGTTGATAAATGCTACTATATGAACTAGTAGTGGTGATTTGCTAAAAGAATAAAGCAACATCTCAAAATTTTATAACTACATTGTTAATACAGTAACTAAAGTTTAATAGTTGGTAACTGCTGTATGGTCAAATACAAAGAAACAAATCTAAGGCTTTGATCTATTTTTTTTTTCCACTGACCAAAAAGTGCAACAGTTTTATATATATTTTACTTCTAATGGCGGGCACCCTTGAGCAAGCAAGTACATTAGTCCATTTGCCGCAACAAGGCCAGAAACTGCTACTCACCTTATCGTTACCCGGTGGGCACCTGTGAACCAAGTCGTGGAGGTACGAGTAGCATCGCCCATGCCACACAAGCACAAACCCATTTATAGGGCAGGCCACATTCATCCATCATCTGGGGAAAGGTTAAGAAACACAGAGAGAAAGAAAGTACATCCATGCCTGAGCCGAGACTCGAACCCGGGTCCTCGCCATCTATAGTCAGTTACGCTAACAACTAGACAGGTTGGGAGGCATGTTTTATATATAAACCCTACCATAAATCACTTGTTATGTGAAAGTTTTCTAGCAACTAACAATTCTACAAATTTGTATAACCAACGGATCCTTTTTTGAAGCAGCAACTTCAATGTTGAGAGTGGATTTCCTGTCATTCTTGAAATTTAGCAACATACTTTAGCACAACTAAAAGTTAATTCCCTCAAATTCGAGACCGTTATATCAATTTTTTTCCTTTATTTCCAAGCTCATATTACTATATAATATATAGAAAACAAATACAATACAACATTCATTATAATATATAAGCATGAAAACAAAAAACGCATAAGTAAAATTTCTTTTCAAATTTGGTGATCATAACAAATGAAGCATATTTTTAATGATGCTGCTGAAAATTTTATTCATATCATGCGTAAACTATAGAATTAAAAACTTTTTTCAAACATTGCATAACTTTACACATTTAATCAGACAAAATGCACATTTTTCCCATCAGAAGAAAAAAAATGCTGAGGGATTGGCAAGTATATACACAGGATAAATAATTTAAAAACATACACTGAGTCAAATTACTCATAAGATTTTCTGAATCCAAGATCCAGGAGTAAAAAAATTAGATGCTAAGAGTTTTTCCTCATAATCATACGAGTCAAAACAATCTTAAGAAATATCAGTTATATTAAAATATATTTGGTATATGATAAAATATAGAAACTGATTCCAACAACAGTATTAAGTGAATAAATTCTCTTGCACAAAATCTTAGGTTTTTTATCATATTTTATAACAAACAATTTTTTTTAGCATATTTCCCAAAAAATTACTATGATTCACTTAGTTTAATTACCAAAATTGAAATATTTTCATTACACTTTCAAAAATAAATTATTCCAATCTAATTGATTTGCCTATTTTCACATTTATAAATTCAAAATTAATCTTTCCACAAGAGAAATTTTTCATAACTAAAATAATCAAACTTACAACTTCTGATACATGGGATGCACATGGAGTTTGTTCTTTGTTTTCAGAATTCATGTTCTTTGACATTGTTACAAAATTTGAAGAGGATTTCTGAGTAAATACCTAGAAGAAACATTTATATTTTTAAATACATGCTTTTAAGACAAAGTTATAACTTGATTAAACTGCTGTAATTTTAACTTAACCCTTCTTTGCATAATGGTGGAAATTTCCATCATAACCTATAATGCCCAAAAATCATATAAAAGAACAAGTTCACTTTCAGTTGATCGTGTTTGGATACCTTTTTAATGTCCATTGCATAAAAAGAAACATAGCTGTCAAAAATAGACAAGTGTCATTATCAGTGAAACGAGCTTAAAGTTGTCTCATTCCGCTGTTTGTTGTAGTTGCAATAAACGTATGATTTCGTTTATAATTTTGTTTTATTATATTAGAGTTTCGATTGCTAAAAAATTGAAAATGAGTGGAAGAAAGGTTTGTAACACGTGTTTCTGTTATTTTCCTCTTTTATTTCTATTTAGTACTAAGCTAATGATCTAACTTTGAATGATGATGGAAATTTTTAGCATATTGTTTTTTGCTAAATTTATACTATAAATATATACTAAGATTTTTTTTTTTTTAACTATTTTACCTTTAATTTTTGAACATGAATTATATCAATTTTATTAATTTCACCAATAAAGAAAAAATCATGCAAAGAAGGGTTAATAACGCAAATTTCATTTTAAAGTCACACATTTTAAGATTTTATACAAGAGCATAAAACTGCACAAACGTTTTTATATTTTCATTCGTTCAAAATAAATTCTAATGTTACAGTTAATCATAAAAAATGCAATTAATGTAATAATTATGTTCAAAACTTAACCATAACGACAAAAATGAGCACTTTAAGTTGGCAAGATTCCAATTAAATGCAATAGTTAATAAGCATGCAATTAAAAAAAATTATTTCAAAATTTGTTATATGGAGCTACTTCTTTAACACATTTCCAAATGCAAAATTACAATAAAGCGTTTGACAACAGGAAAATTGCGAAAATAATCTTGAAAGAAAACAATCCAGCAACAGTTAAACCTTTCATTAGAATTGCGATAATTTCAAAATCACCAAGATACACGGCAATTAACTTAAAACCTTTAATAATGCTTATCAAAAGCTACTACCAATTTAATAAGGAACACATTTATTTTAAATCTTTCTGTTCTAATCGTACACAAAATAAGAAATACAGTTTACACTTACCTTTTTACACTATCGTTCATTAATGTTTAATCCGATATTATATAGTGATAAATAACAATAAACATAGTGCTGCCATCTATGTTCACAAATCAAATGTTTAAAAAGATATTTGATCTCAACAATCATCTTTCGTCACTTTTTACGATTTTATATAAAACTTTAATTTCAATGAATGAAAATTTGAGGTGACAAATTAAAAATCATAATGAAATATTTAAAGTTTCCTTTAAAACTGATTTACATTTGAAAGTTTAAAATATTTTTACTTGTTTAGTTATTCACTTCACAGCAATATGTGTGAGTGGAATAACTATAAATAATTCATCTCATTCATTTCATAAAATCGATACTTTGTTTTGCCTACACTGTTCTTCAAACTGGATTGCTTAACACAAGTTTGTGCGACTCATCGTATTGAAAGCACTGTCAGCATTTCACTATTGATTAAAGGTTATTTGATTTAAAATAAAAGGAAACAAGTTTAACCAATGACAAAATTCCAAAAAATTTGACAAAAATAAGTCTATTTTCAAAGCAACATTATGTTTTAAAAAAATTAGTGCCAACTTAGGTAAATGACAATTTATGTAGGAAAGTTTTTTTCATATAAATATTATATTTGGCGCGATCTGTGAAAAAAAATTCAGAAAATAAGTACATGTGTAAAATTGTAAAGTCGCAGTAATTTTAGTAAAAATCACAAAAGTAAAATATGAAAATGCAGTTCATAATCCATTATTTTAAAATTTTTAATTCAATTTGAACAAGAAACTAACATTAATCTATTCTGTTCATTCGACAAATTTTTGTCCAGTGTTACTTCCTTAAAAACTTCATTTACGTGCAACCTATGTACTTTTAGATACAGAAAAATATGCACGATATCAAATATTACCTTCTTTCTACATTGACACAATATCTATGTTTAAAAAAATAACGATATTTATCATGATCTGTCAACTTTTATGCAAGTATTGTTCGTGCCCGCCCTGAAGGGGATGTTTCCTGTTTTTCCAATACGTCATTGTGATCGGAAAATTAATTCTTGAAGTACTATATCCACGTTTTATTAACAACTTCGTAACTAAAGAAAATTTTCAAACGTTCCACATCGCATTAGATTTGTTTTTAGCATTTTTCGACATAAAACAATTTTGAATAAAGCTATAAGTATTAAATGTCGTTATTTTTCATAAAACAACAAAACGTGCAAGTTTTTTTTTTTTTTTACTAGAAGCCAAGGTCTACGAAAGCTGGCGCTGGCTTTACGTGCAACTATTTTAAGCTGTCGAGTAAACTCATATTTTAATACTATTTTTAAAGATTTATTGTGGTGTGTGATCAGTGTTCGGAGTGGAGAATCAAGACTTCAATTCAAGGAAGCGTTTATTACATTTCGACTACATCGTAAGACGGTCGCGTACCAAGTGGCTGGGGCCGGTCGTACTCTGCTCAACTGGTATATCACGTTCTCCCTGGCGCCTGCTTCCCCCAAGAGAAAAAGGGGGTCGGAATGTATTTCCTGTCCGAACTGTGAGTCCATACGTCTGAGCTTGGGAATTTATTCACCCTTCCCAGATGGGCTGAGAAGGGGAAATTGCCATTTCCGTTACTAATTAAGGACGTGAGAAAGGGATCACTACAGATTTCAGAAAATACTATAGTATTCTTATAACAAAAGAAACCTAACTTTTTTCGTAAAAATTTATACCACTCACATTACAGAAAACCTTTTATTAAAATAAAAAATCCTATGTTAAAAGTGCTTCGATCCAATTTAAAATGTTTTATTATCCTTGCTTTATTAGTGTTTTATTATCCTTTGTAATCGTTCATCCAATTGGAAATCTAAAATGAGAAACCCTAGATCATTGGCTCGTTCACCTTAGAACTTCCAAACTTCAAGGCTAAATCAGTACGGAAGCTTCAAGTTTAAGTTCAGCGAATTCCTATTCTAGAAATTCCACGGTTATGTATCACCTCTCCGATCCCCAATATTACCAGATAAATTTACTCTCAAGAAATCAGAAAACCTTAACTATCAACGTGTTTACAAAACTACGTTTACAGAAAAGTTACTTTGCCATGATTTTAATTTCTAGTTTAAAAGAAATCTGATTAACATGCAGTTTGAAATCGATTGTTGATCACGTAGTAAATGCAAGTATACAAAATCATTAAACCATCATTTCTAAAATAAAATGCACACACAAAACTCATTAGCATGCAATTTATCGTTTTTAAAAATTTTTTATTTTGCAATATATTTTACCCGTTAAACATTGGCAATTATTAAAATACTTAGGATTTTCATACAATTTATGTTTTTGAAATAAAAGCAAAAAGTCAGAAATTTTTATAAATGCTTCTGAGCAACTGCTAAATGTCGTTAGCTATTTTAAAGTTTCAGATTTGGATAAGTTTTTTTTTTTTTTTTTTTTTTTTTTTTTTTTTTTTTTCTAAATTCTTTGTATAGACAGAATGCTATTCGATGCACTATATTTGGTGAAAACTATTCTTGCAAGGTGATACTTTAACATTCCATGTATGCCATCATAAGATTATAAAGGATTTTTTGTTTCCTACTTTAAATAAAAAGCATGTTTTCTATAGGAAATAATCTTGCACAGCTATACAATTGAATATACAGTGGCTCTCAAAAATGTTCGCACACTTTTTTCTAAAATTGGAAATTCAAGCATAAATAAAATACGCCACAATTATCGTACACCGAAAAATTCACAAAATTTCATAAATAAAAAATTGTCTGGCACTTTTAATTTTTTATTTTGGAGACGTTTAAAAAATAGTTTGACTTTATAATTTGCGGTCTTACTCAGTTATATTTTATATCATATTCAAACATGGGCTCGTTGTCGTAAAGAAACAACGAAGAGCATTTGAAAATTCATAATTTTTCTTCATCATAAGAACGGAAAATCCATCCGGGATAATGTTAAATTAGTAAATTTACCTAGTTCTACAAAGCAGTACGTGATAAAACTCTTTAAAGAAAAATCGGATTTAAAAAAAAAAAAAATTCTGTAGAAATTTTTTCAGCTCTTAAACGTGGATTTTTTACAAATTTTCTAACTATAAATTTCTGATCACGTTGAGTTATGCCCCGGGCGACTACTTAACTCAACGTGATCAGAAATTTATAGTTAGAAAATTTGTAAAAAATCCACGTTTAAGAGCTGAAAAAATTTCTACAGAATTTTTTTTTTTTTTTTTTTTTTCATTTTTACCCGAACCTGATGGACGATCAGACAGATCAGCTAGATTAAATGAGCATTCTGCTCGAAGAAAATGTTTTGTAAATGCAAAAATGGAAAGCTTCAGCTTTCCTTCGCAAAATCAATGATAAGCCCGAAGCATTTTGGAATTTTGTCTTATTTGAAAGCAAATTTAACATTTTTGGCTCCTATAGGAGTATAATTGTAGGCAGAAGAGAAAATGAGGAACTTAGTGCCACAAGACCTTGGTTAGAACATAAAATTTGGGTATTAAAAACAGCTTTTATTCTTATTTGTAAAACAATCCTAAGCAACAGCCCTTAAGGTTTACTTTTGGTGCGTCTATAATTGTCCACAAGTTCTATAAACACCTCAGTCACCAGATTTAAACCAGATAGAACACTAGAGGTTAGAGTACGCAGACACAACATTACTACGAAAACCGAACTAAAAACTAATTATGGAAGATTGAAGCGGATATTCGGATATTACACGAAAAATTTGTAAAATCTATGCTGAAACGTTTGAAAGCTGTTGTAAATGTTGCAGGATATCCTACAAAATACAAAGTGACAGAAATACTACAATATTTATTAATACGTGCAAATTTCTTTGTAGCGTATGAAAACTTGTGTAAAAACTATTTTCCAAAAAAAAAAAAATAATAATAATAATTTTTTTTTTTTTTTTTTTTTACCATGTTTATAAAATATATAGTTTTGCCAAAAGAAATCTATAGATATTGTAAGAATATTCACTTTGAAATATTAATTTTTATTTATATGTGAAAAAAATATTTATGAATAAAATTCATAAGTGTACGAAAACTTTTGGGAACTACTAATTATATATATATATAATTCAAATGGATTACATAGTTCGATTATTTGAGTAAATTTCATTCAAATTATAATGTTATGTGACCATTAACCATTTTTTTTGTCTTATTCTTTTCATATTGAAATAACAAATTCAGAAAAATCGAATTAAACGCTTATAAAAAAAAAATCCCGAAAACTGCTATTATAAGGAAAACCAGACTCGTTTAAAAAATTCATATTTCGGCAAAACAATAGTGAATGATATCAGTCTTCATTTCCCTTTTAACTTAGAACCAATTATATTTCAATAAATATAGTTTAAGAACATAACTTAAGTTTTATACTTAAACTTTTTCCTACCCGCTTTGCCACTTCCAATCTGAAACTATCAAGTTTTAAGTCATGGACATAAATCAGACATACATTTCGATACATTTGAAATTTGATAGCATTACAATCATTTAATTTTTTCCACGAACAGAATTCTGTAAAATCTAAGATTATACGGAGGACAGCAATTTTCGGATGGTTACAAAAATTTTCAAAGAATAACTTAATTCACACCTTAACCGCACATCTTCGATACTGGAAAGTGCAAGAAAACTTAAGAAACAAAATTTAAAAGTAATAAGGAAATTAGAGAATTACAATAAAGAATAGAGAGATACTGAAATTACGGAAGCATTTTCATTTCAAGTTCAATATTTCTTCTGATGCTTTATTCACATAATTGGGATTAAATTGTGAAAAATAACACGTTAAGAACTGGATATTGGAAGGTTAACAGTTCAATAAAATTTATTCTTCCACAGGGATTTTCTGCAAAATTTTCACTATACACAATTTTTGATAGTTTTAATGTAGGATTAACTGAAGACATACATTAAAAGATTAACAAAAAATCTTTTGTTAAAATACTTTTAAAATTCTTGGCATACAGAAACTTCGAAATTGTAAACATCAAATATATAGTGTGTAAATTTAGCATCTAATCATTTCTTTACAAATTAAGCAATGAATTAAAATGTGCGATTTTGTGCAAACTAAGTTCATTTTTATATATATTAATTTCTTTTTAAATTATGCGAAAGTTCCACGAAACTCTTGCTGCCAGTGGATCTTATTAGCAACAATATGTTAGAGAACGAAATTAAATTTCAAAGTACTTCATAAGACTTTCTTGTGAATGAAAAAATAAAGTTATTTTCAACGTGTTTACATTTAACAATTCATATGGTACTTGTTGTACAGTGTACCATGATATCGATATCGCTTTGGAATTAAACCAAATTTGCTGATATTATATAGATGGTGCTTCCCCCCCCCCTCCCAAATATCGGATTTATTCGAATAAGTGTTCATAACGAATTCAGTGCTATTATTATATTTGTAATAAATTTTAGGTTTTTATTATCTCGATTATAGACCCCGTATTTTTTGATTAAATTTCATGGAATAAAAAAAAATTCCATATCCCTATGTTATAAATTCACCATATTTATTCATACCTCCAAATTATGAAGATAATTCTATGGAAGTATGTAAATAATCCCAAAGTAAAATCTCCACCATTCCTGTAATCGATAGTTATACATACTTTACTACATACTGATAATTTATTGTCAATTCTAATTTTTAAAAATTCATAGCAAAACGTATAATTCAAATACTAAGCGGAAAGAGAAAAGTTTAGAAATAAGGTTAGGTGCATAAAAAATTTGTGCATCCACATTTGAAATATTGAGCTAAACATGATGAAGAGACATTGAATTTAAGATAAGTTTATCACGAATTAACTTTGAATTTCCTAATTTTAAATAACAGTCGCGTAAAAAATTAAACACAATAATCCAAATTCGTGAAAATATACTAAAATAGATAATGGTGTGTGTAATTCCTTCGCAGTGAAATTATCAAAGCCAAGAATTTCTACATTACGGCCATCGTCATAAATTTTAACATGCAAATTAAACTAGACCGTATTTTTATAAATTTGGGCGTATTGTTAGAGATAATGTCTAATGCTAAATTAACTTTTCGCCATATAAAAATATTCCTATGCAATTTCAGTAAAAATACTTAAAGCAAAAACTTAAAAAGGCAAATAACAATTATTCTATCGAAATTATGTTTGTAAACTAATATTCTAACTTATTAAGAGATAATATCAAGATTTAATATAATTTAACAGTTCTGATATATTCCGCAAAAAACTGAAATTTGTTTTAAACTTTAAATATATAATTACCATTTTTAAAGTAAAGCTTGAATAACTGCTCGGTGCAACAATACATTTACAAATGATTTCAATCCTCAGACATAGACTTTGCCAGGCACTACAGATTAATACATGTGTATAGAAGGATTGATAAGAAAGCTAAAAAGGGAACATTATCTACCTTGCACTTTTATCATCAATAACAGTGGAAGAGATAGTTCAAAGTATAAATTAGAAGCCAAAGTTGAATGTTTACATATTTAGAACGCAATAACAGTTATCTCGCAAAAGTAATTCAAGGGCAAAGATAAAAATAACAGAAGCCCACAGTAGATAATTTATACAAAAAAGTTAAAATTATGCTGCAACTGAATAACACTTCCACTTCCGTAGACAAGGGGTCAAATGCTATCAAAGTTAATAAATTAATCAGATAGAACAGTTTTTTTTTAAAATAACAAGTTTTGAATTAAAAGTACATCATATAAACCAACTATATGCTGATAAGGATTATAAAGAATATGTAATAATTAAGTTTGCGATTGTAGATTTGATTAGATTGTAGAATAAATTATATAACTCATTTGAAAAAGTTTAAGTCAAGTCTACATTATAGTAATTATTTGCTGGAAAACTTTAAGTTTATGAGACGATTGATTAAATATGAAGTTTCATTTTCTAGTTACAATTGGAGGTTTTTAATGAAGTTAAGCACAGCTTTTGTTCTCATATAATCAGTAAATTTCTCATGATAAAATTGTAAAGAAATGATACTCTTATACATTTGGAAAATAAAAAATATAAATTGATCATTCAGTGTAACAAAGTTAATGAGATTATTGTTCCAAAGATTATTGTTAGCATAAACTAGTTTAGCTGAATTAAACGTAGACAATGTTACCTTTACAGATAGAAAAGAACTTGTTAACTGATGAAGACATGTTTAGGATCTATACAATGAACTTTTCGAAAAAAATGGATAAAAGCTCGAAAAGCATTTAAGTACTGATTAAATCCTTATTAAATGATAGCAATTTAAAACCTTAAGTAGTGAGAAACATTCGGCAAAATCGTGTATATACAGTATCAAAGTTGAGGAAACGTTTCAGAAAAAGCTTTACTGAAATTTGAAAAGCTCACAATATTTCTTGAATATTGCCGAAAAATTGTATCATTTGATAATTTTTAGCTAAGAATAGAATGATTTAAATTCTTTTGTTTTATCATCTGCATTCTATCAAAGTTAAAGACAAATAACAAGAAAATTCGGCACAACTGGCTTTAATATGAAATGCCTTTCCTTTATTTGAATGTAGCCAATGAGAATTCGATTAGGGAGTTAATCGGCTATTAAGTTAATTTGACAATGAACCAATCAGGCTACATTAAGGTTCAACACTTCACTAGGAAGTTAAAAAGAGGACAATTATCAGTGTTAAAATAATTGCTATTTTTTTCCACTTAGTTAACTCTTAAAAAGGTAAAATGTTACAAAGAGAACCGTCCTCTAAAATGCAATGCTATCACATTATTTTACTACAATAGTTGTAATTATTGGAAACTTTTCCAGATGTGGCATTTCTAAAAATTTTTGAAAAGACTTAATCGCTTCCAAACAAAACTGATAACAGCAGGAATAGTTAGATAACATCAATTCATGATTGGTTAAGCTTACGCAACAGAAAAGCATTTTTACATATTCAAGTGCAAGGTCTGTTTGTCACACACTGAATTAGTTTTATCTTAATGCTAGAATAGCATAGGAAAAAGCTGCTGTTACTTTCTAACAAGAGTTAGAAGATTAAACTAGAATGAAATTCATGTTAATTGGATAAAAGGACAATAAGACATTGTGTCATTTGGAGTAAAAAGACTAATATTGATACAATTCATGCATAATTAATTTATATTAATAATCTATAATACATAAGAGTAGTCGAAGATATACTAGGATTACATCAATGTGTGTAACAGCAAGTTATGACAATTAAAGTGTACTGAGAATCCGAGTGTATACTCATTTTGTTTACCCAAGGAATGTTCGTCGGTACACACAGAAAGACATCCTGATTAACTTTCAAATAAAAAACTACAATCATTTCGAAATTTTATATACAGCGATTATAATTAATTTAAAACAATGTGCATAATGTGTTATAATTTTGTATGCAATAACATTCAATACTTTCTAAAGAAAACTTACTATCTAGAGACAAAACATTCAGCTTCTTAATTTAAGTTAACACATTAAAATTTGAATATTGCTTATCAGCTGCATACGTTGAAAAGGTGTTCTCTCCTCTTATTTTGTATAAATTTTAAAACAGTTATATCTGTGGCATAAATCAAAGATAGTTTCGCAATAAATTGTTTATCGATAGTTAAATGCAGTTTGAAAAGTAGTTTTACTGCTTTAAATCTAAGCAACTCAAGACTGACTTGAAATTTACTTTAGCAAAATTTCATTTATTTATTTTATAATGTGTATTAGAAATACAAGTCATGGGAACAAACTACGTATGCAAACTTCATGCAAGGTATCATGCATTCATAAATATTAACTGAGCAATTGCAGTCAATGCAAATTTTTTTTTTTTAGATTTAAAAAGGAAATTACAGATACTTATTGAAACAAATATTTATGTCTTTTATTCTTAAATGCAATTTAATTTAAAATTTCCGTTGCAGCATAATATAAGGATTAAAAATTCTAAAAACAAAATAAACCACGCAATAAACTTCCATTTAACAGGTAAATTAAGAATTAAAAAAGTACAATTTCTAATTTTCAATTATACAACATTTACATTTGTTTTAAAATTTTAATCCCGAAATTTAACAAATCTAATACATTGCTGAATATGGAACTCTAAATTTAAAAAATAAATATTAGCTTGAGAGGAAAAATTCAGATGAACTTAATCAAATACTTATAAATATAATTTAAAGGTCGAGATCTACTCAAATTAACGAGAATCAGCGTATTTTGCTGCTATTTATAGAACTATAAAGCAAAAAATACTGCTTATAAAGTAAATATTGTAGTTTGTCAATAAAATAGCTATCTGTGTTTTTCAAATCGAAAAGGAGGTTGGTAATTTTATATTTGAGATATTTAAATCTCATTTCAATTTTTGGATTTATATATAGTTACAAATATCGCAAATATATGTTAAAATTTCTGAATTTCTCCTCAGAACATTGATTACTGAACTCAAATACCATACTTGTTGAAACATCAAAGACAGTAGTATTTGAAAAAATATTTGTTCAGCTGGAAATAACAATCTATAAATTTGTTCACCTACTTTTTTGCGCTTTCATGAAGATCCAAATTTTTAAAACTTAATTTAAACAGACAGTACAGTTTCAGAAGCAATAGATTAAGGTTTTCAAGTGGTTACGTAAGATATAATATGTAATGGAATATTAATTTAACATGTATAAAAGAAAAAATAGGAAATTCCATAAAAAGTTATACTAACTTATAATTCATTAGAGAATAATTTGCATTTCGTTTCAATTAAAGAAAAATTGCTGAAGTTAATTAAATTTTATAATAAATAAAACACGAGAAAAATTGTCCTGTACGAAGATTGTGTTGAATAAATAGATGCTATATTAACTGGTAATTACGCTGAACACCTGTTATCAATTTATAAAAAGACAGGAGATTTTTAACTAATTAGAAAAAATGATTATATTTTATTATTATAAATATATTTTTATATTTGGTTCCGCTTTAAATAAATTAAATAGTATTTTAAAAAAATTAAAATTTATGTTATACTAAACATAAATTTGACATGTTCGACTCTATAGCCGATTAACACAACGTTCTGATTAAAAAGTTATTAAAATCATCGCTTTCACTTGTTCCATTAGAAAGGAAAAATTTATCTCAAGAATCTGAAGTCAAAACAGAAAAACAGCGATAAACTAACCTTGAACGAAAAACTACACAAGATGAAAATACAATTGGTAAACTAGCAAATCAAGGGGAAAACAAAGTTTCCTAATTTCTTAATGAGCGGCTAAATTTTACAAACGCTAAAATTCGTAGAGTGATGTGACCACATTTTTATACAAAT
>JAPDSC010118075.1:0-16616 GCA_026290005.1 Latrodectus geometricus
AAAATTTTTTAATTATAATCAATTTTAAAATATAATCAATTAATTATTTTCTTCTATTTAATATGTTATATGTGTATAATATAAATAATTACAGTCATTGCAGTATAATAAGAGCATTATTTTATGAAAATGTTTTAAGCTGCCATAGAATCAAAACTAACATATACGTGTGGAAAAAACCTACATAGTTTTACGGTTAACAGCATGGCAGTAATGTTTGAGCATTCTACTAGAACGTTTTCCAAGAAAAACTAATTTAACTGCAACCGTCAAGATATTGTTTTGATTCAAATGTTTTGGAAAGCATGTGTTCTGATGAACCTGATGACTTACTAAGTTGTGAGACATATGTATTCTGGTGTTAATAGTGTAATTTTATTTCGTGCAGATGATTTATGATTGTGATAACTATAAAAATATAGGATAAATCGTAAGTTTTAGTTTTATTTCTATATTAAAATAAACTTTATTTAGTTAAAATAAGTTAATCTAGATATCTTAATTTTCTTCTAAATGTGGAATTCATTTGTTTCCTTAAAATTTTATTAAAAGATAAACAGGTGGATTTCATGTGTGCAATTATAGTATTTTACAATTTTAATTTATCAGATTCAAAGAAAAATTTGAAATAATTATCACAGTTTAATTTTGTATTACTTATTCTATTATTTGATTAGAAAATCTTGGAAGGAAAAGTCTTATTTATATTAATTAAAATTTCATTTTGAAATTATTGCTAAGTTTCTAGTATGTATTACTTACGTTAACAAAAATGTGCTAATTTGTGATATTCAATAAAATTCAATTCAGACGTTGATTTATTAGTAAATAAAAATGTAATGATAAATAAAATTTTATAATTGAAGTGTACTTTTAAGCAAAATACTTAAAAAATTTTCAGATGTGTATCCAACAGTGATTTAAAAAGTTGTTATTTGCATTATTTAAAAGCATTTGTGGTAAAGATTTACTGTACGGTCGCTCTTGGTGACGTTTTCAAAAAATCGCCAACCTCCCCAATGCTTATAAGCGAGGTTTTAAAATAAACAGAATAATGGAAAATATTTCCCGTTAAAAAAATGGCGACTAAATTACCAAAATCATAAATAATGAACAATAAACATCATAAAAAATATTAATAAACATACCTCTCTTCTTCCACCAATTTATTGCTTAGGATCATCTTTAATTTTGGGCGGATATACTTTTATAATGGTGTCGAAGAAAGCCAAAAATTTATTACACATATTTTTATTTTTCTTTCTCCACACATATTCTGCTAAGTAGTAATCTAAACCGTTTTTGGCTTTCAACGACGTGATTGCTCGTTTAACTGCCCCCCACATTCCCTCGATGGTATTTGTGTGGGCACCTGTATCCGGGTCCTTGAAATTCAGACTATGATTTACTTTCAGATGTACAAAGCCTTCATGAGAAAGACAATTGTAGCTCTTCCAGCAGTCTGAAATTATTGTTGTACTCGGAAGAATGAACTCATTTATTACATTCAACAAACTTTCAGATGTCCTATCATTCACAACTTTCATAAAACATTTACCAGTCTCACGTTAAATTCCACCAAACACCCATTTACCTTTCACACGCTTACCAAATTTACTCTCATCTATCTCAACAATCACACCGCTTCCACCTAGTTTCACACTGATTTCAATCATCTCTTCCACACAAACCTCTCGACAAAAAGAAGAAAAATCACACACAATCTTCGAAGAACATTTACTCTCTTTCATATTAAACTCAGTCTTACTTTCACTCACCCACATATAAACTTGCACTAAAATTTCATTCATCGTCATTCTACTCAGTTAAAAAAAAGAACCCTTTTTCACACTCCTTTTAACGCCATGCACTTCTCCTTTCAACCTAGATGCACACCTCCATTCATAACCATCACTTATATCATTCCTTTTAACCAGTTTCATATCTTTACCACATTTACAACATTCATATTTACTCGCAATCAATCCAGCTTTCATACAAAAATCAAATGTCTCTTTCCTTTCATACAAACCATACAAATATCTTAAATTCGCATTCTCATCATACCACATAACATCATCCATTCCAAACATTCTTGCACTTACCTCAGACATTCCCCATCCAGAAGCCATCACAAAAATATCACAAAGAGAACGAGAGAGCAAAAGAAAAAAATATTGCCAGCACAAAGCACCACCAACGGTGAACAAAGAATCTAAAATGGCGCTTACATTCTTTGATTTGTTCGATTAGGGTTGTCAGAATCTCCCATTTTTCATTGTTCGGAAATCCTCATCTGTGATTGGTCAGAATTGGTAGGGTTACCATATTTGGCGATTTATCGTCAACTTCGAAAAATCGCGCCAAGAGTGACCGTACAGTAAATCTGAGCCGCATTTGTTGTTAAACATAAGTTTGAGTACTTATCTATCATCACTACAAGATTCTGGTTTTACCAAATCCTAGCAATTGGTTGGAATTTGGAAGCCTTAAAAATACATTGTTAAAACGTCAGAATTATATTGTTTAAAACGAATAAAACAAAAAATAGGAGGTTCAAACAAAATAAATAAAAAAAGATTGAAAATTCAACCAATAAAAAAAATTATTGCCAAGGTGTCATTAATGTAGAAGGGTTAGAATGTGGATTATAATCACATATCACGCAGCAATAACAACTGAATTTCTAAAATTTGAGGATTTTTTCATCACCAAGTCTAGGTTCATATTTGTGTAGAAATTTTATATAGAGCAGTATTAGTAATTTTTAATTAACAGAGTTTACCTCATTTTTATTTTTAAAAATGCTCCATATTGTCTATTTTTACTGATATTGTGATTTTCTCACTTTATATTCTGTATGAAATGTAAAATTAAAATAAAGATAAGATTTCTGCTTATGTAATTTTTGGCAGGATTAGAACTTTAAACATTTTCTGTTCCCAGTGTTATAAAATTATTCCATTTCATTAGAAAGCTAACTGAATAGACATCTCTTTTGTTGTAATTTGTATTAGATATATTAAATTGATGTATTTTACAAATTTAATGAGAATATTTAGTTTATTTCTTAAAAACTCTAAAATTCTTAAATTTTGTCATAATACTGTAATTTTGTAAAATGTCTTTTATAATATAATCATTTGATAAAATATATATTAAAAAAAATACTTTTGTCTTTTAATAACTTGTAAAATTTAGTTTAAAAGCATTTATTTAATAAATGTTATTAAACAGAATTCTCTGAGCTTGGCTAAAAAAATTACCACTGTGTATGCTATAGTGCTCACTATTAACTTCAAAATCATGAAACTTCTGATCTAATTTAAATTAGGAAAACATTTAATTTTAGTATATATTAAATTGCATGTGATAAACTAAATTTAAATTGAATTCTAATTATTTACTGCCAGTGCTGTAACTAATTAGAATTCAATTTATTGTGAACTTTAACTTTTTGATAATTTGTGCTTGAAACCAATATTGTGGCATATGAAATTATATTTATTGTTGTGAATACAGAAACATTCAAATCAACTTTTTTTTTAAATTTTCATTGCTATTCATGGTAACATTTTAGTGACATTGTAATACTTAACTCTACTCTAGTAAGATCATGATTTTATTGAAAAACACGCATTGATATGTCTCCTCATGATAATAAAAATTGTACCAAATTTTGTATAATATAATAACAAATAAATTTTTATTAATCATTTTATAATTTGTCTCTCGTTTATATTTTATAGATTAAACACTTTGTATCAGCTATTACAAAAACAAAATAAACCATGGCAGATATGGATACCACTGATATTAAAAAGGCCCATCGTAAGGCTCATAGTGGGCGCAAAGCTGATAAGAAAGAAGCTAAAAAGAAAAAGCTATTGAATGAACCAGTAAGAAACCCTAAGGCTTTTGCCATCCAATCTGCTGTTAAGGCAGAAAGAAAATTCCGACGGTAAGTTGCTTAGATTTTATATTATGCATTTATTATAGAATAACCTCTGAATTAAAAATTTACATTGATTTATAAAATAAATCAATAAATTTTTTATATCAATTTAAACTGTTAGTATCTTTATTTATGTAGATTTTATTGTATATGTGTTTACTGCATTTGATGAAGACAATCATGAATTTTTGTTAATTGCTGTGTTAATTTGCTTTGTAAAGTTGCTGTTTTGATTTATTAAAATCTTATTGTTGTTTAATACAATTATCCATAAATCTATAAGAAATTGACAATTTAAAAACATTATCCATTGTTTTACTGAGAACTTTCTTTTTGGCTTAAAAATCACTTTTCTTTAAATTAAGTGGATTCAATTTTTGTTGAAAAGTTGATACACATAATTTTAATAAGACTGTACTTCTTTATATTAATAAAAAATTTGGTTTTGTTACTTGCTTCACTTTTTTCTTAGAAAAAGTTTTTATTATTTTTGATGAATTGTAATGATCTGTTATTGATAATGTTTGAATAGGAAAAGATTATTAGGGCATTTTTTCTGGAGAACTTTGATCTTCCGTTACCATCAGATAACTTTACATATATTTTTCTCCCCATTCATATGTTTATAAGTTGTAAGACATTTGTTCTTCTGTACCATGGTTTTAAAAACAAGAGTATTTTCACTTTTTAGATTAATACTGGATTTGTTTTAATTTGAATTAAATTTTCTATTTTCAAAATAATTTTCAGAGCATTGAAATTTATATTGCTGTAAGATAAAACTCTAAAAAGTAAAATTCCATCAAATGAGCCAATGATTAAATACTCTTACCCACATCTTTATTCAGTTTCATATAAAATTTTATTATTTATATTTGATTGATTGGAATTATTTCATTCTGGACTGAAAGCTAGTTCATTTTTGCTGGACATCTGCACAGAGCTTGACTTTGCCTCAACAATTACCCTCAAGCAATTGATACTAATCTCATTTCCAAACTTCATGATACAAATTTCTGTGTACTATAAATTTAGTTTTTAATTTTTATGATTTCCTCCCTCTTATTATTAAATTTTTAAAACATATCTTTTTTAATTTTTTATGAAATCTTTATTAAACAATATAGCGAATAAAACAACTGAATTTTTATCTTACAATTTTAAATTATCATTAGGTAATATATTATGGGAGTAGTAAGGAAGAAAGCTTTTTAAGCCTCAACAATATGGGGAATGGTAAGTCCTTGCCTGTGGTCTGTGATACAAATGCATGTGATACATTTAAGCAACGAGAGTAGATACATATGATATAAAAGCATGAACGACAATTAGTAGGCAAATATACCTCTTCCATAAAGTCTGCTTTTTCTCTCGATAAAATGATAATCTACAATGTTCAGGTATTAATTTCCAGGACTGACATAACTGTAGGAGAACAAATAGCCAGAAGATGGTGCTAATGATTGCTTATTGAAAAACACTTTCTTGCTCATGTGCAGCGCCATTCTGAACTAAGTGTTTCTCGTGGAAAAGCGTATTAAAATGTAACTCTTAAATTTCTATTGTCAAAGTGAAAATGGAGCAAAGAATTAACATTATTTTTCTTCAAATTGGGCAAGACAGCTGCGGAAACCTATGATATGTAAAACAAGTTTACAATAAAGAAGCATTATCCTGCTCAAGAACTTTTGAATTGTTTAAACACTTTCAGGATGGGTGCCAAAGCATCGAAAATGATCCACAGTTCGTGTGCACACTGGAAGCAATTGAAAAAGTTCACGATATGGTGAAATGTGATCATCTATTGACTCTTTTAACACTATACCTTGGCAAACACAAGATTTGTTCCTCATTATTAAAGGGATGAACAAAAATTATTGAGATTGGACGCATGTGGCGAACTTATTGACAACATTGATGCTGACTCTGGATAGGATAATCACGGAAGACAAGTCTTGATATTATCAATCTGACCCTGAAACCAAGCATCAAAGCTCAGAATGGTGGTCACCAAGGCAGAAAAAAATTTTGATTTGAAAAGTCCAAAATCAAGGTCATATTAATTGTTTTCTTTGATTGCGACAGACTCATTCATCTTGAATTTCTTCCTCCTAATATGGTTATCAATGGACAGTACTACACAAAAGTTCTTGTTCGACTTCAAAATCGAATTCGTAAATAATGCTTCATTTCAACAAAATAGGAGTTGGCTGCTGCTACATTACAATGTCTGCCCACACATTGTGTTCCCTGTGTGGTGATTCTTAGTCCAGCATGGTTCGCTGAGATTCAGCATCCACCATACTCTCCAGACTTAGCACCTGTAGACTTTTTCCTGTTTCCTAAGCTCAAAAATTCACTGAGGGAAACAAGATTTCAGGATATTGATGCCATCAAGAAAATTGCAGTACCACTATTAAAGAGCATTCCAAAAGAGGATTTTAAAACATCTTTTCAACATGCATTACAGCTGAAGGGAATTGCTTCGAATCATATTAAATGGCTATGAGTTTAACTTTTTTATTCTTCTGAGTTATTCCATGTGTCTTGGAATTTAAAAGCTGGATCTTGTATATTGACTGTAGTGCAGTTGCATTTATTGTTTCTATGTTGATCAATATATTTTTAAAATATATTGATATATATTTAATTTACTTGTTTCCAATGTGCTATCTTCACTTACGAAGATTGATTTTATCCCATTTAACTTATTCAAAGTTTTATAAAGAGAGCACAACTACAATCTTTTGCATTTTATTAATTTATTTTCTCCATGAATATTGTGGTACTTTCTGTAGAAACTGTGTGGAGCTTTATTTAAAATCCCTTTAAATTAATTGTTTTAAAAATGTAAGAATTTTTAATATTACCCTGTTAAATAATTTTTTTTATCTAATAACTGGTTATAGTTAATAAGTGTAATTTAAGTATGTATTAAAATAACTTATTTATAGGAAGGCGCATTATATGTAATTAGATAACATTTTATTATTTCAATTGAATCAATGTTTTTTAATTATTTCTTACTTTATGCATCAAATTAAGAATAATTTTATTTGTTTTAAAATTAGATATTTTTTATAAGTTATTCTTTGCTTTTGATTTTTTTTAGGACAATGGATATAAAAGGTAAAGGGTATCATGTTCCTGCTGTTGATCGGACACCTGCAAAACCACCTCCTGCCATTGTAGCTATTGTTGGACCACCTAAAGTTGGCAAAACTACTCTCTTGAAATGTTTAGTTAAAAACTTTACTCGTCAGAAGCTAACTTCCATAAATGGTCCTGTTACTCTTGTATCAGGTATTAAAATACATATAGATTTTCAAACATTTTGAGCACACATATTATTTTACTGTTTTTGGATTTTTGACCCCTTGATAAATAAAATCCTGAAATAAAATTTTATTTTATAATATAATATATCATAAAAATGTATCACCTGATGCATTACTTTGAAGTTATTTAATGACCTTTGAAGTTATTTAATGACCTTTTTTGAGTTTATTTAATGATTTTTTTTTTTTAACTTTTTATATATTCATCCATATTAAATTTCTCTGAATATCAGAAACTTTTCCTGATATCTAATTTGTTCAATTATTAATCAGTATTGGTTTGAAATATAGGTTAAATTGTCAGTCTCTATAAAATTAGTCCTCATGTGCAAAAATTGCTCTTAGAGCTACCATTTAACAACTTTCCTAGATTTCAAAATAAATAAATATATTAAGTAAATAAAGAGAAGGAAATTTATATGTCTTTTGTACCAATAATAAATTTTAAATGTTTAAAATATATTATCAATAAATTTTTTAAAAGTTAACAATTATTGAAATAATTTCTGTGTTGGATTTATAAAATGTTGTCTTTAATACTTTCAATGAACATAAATAATGACTTTCACAATAGAAAAAATGCAAGAAATGTAAGTTTGTTGTCTTGTATACTTGACATAGTTTTGTCCCCTACAGTTTAGTTACTATTTTTGTCTATTTTAATATTCATTATATAATACTCTCGCATCCTCAAAAGTCTCTCATAATTGATTTTGATTGAAATGGAAAAATGAAATAATACTTAAACTGATCATTTCAAGTTTAAGTGTTATTTCATTTTTTCAAAATTAAAACTTTTCAGACTTAAGGGTTATTTTTACTATTTTTAAAATTCAAATGATTAGTCAAAAAGAAATTTGTCAATAATATTATTGACGACTTTTTTTTCTTTCTTTCTTTTTTTTTTTTTTACTTTTTCGTAATATTTAGAAAATAATTTCTAGTCAACAAATATTGCCTTTATTCACATTTAATCAAAATAGATAAATATTTACAAACTGTTGATTGTGATAGTTTATACTATAAGTAGTTAAAATTCAAATTATACTTATTTTTGGTACTTTTATTTGTTTATTATTTTTGCTTTTGCATGAATCTTATCCTTTTTTTCAGAATTTAATCACCTATTTTAAGGTATATGTACCATGTGGTTTATACTCAAATTCAAATAATGGAAATATTAATTTTATTGTATTTTTCAATTAATTCATCAAAAACTATTGATATTTGATGAGATTTTTAAATTGTTTTACTCAATAGATAATTTGTGAATTACTGTTTATTAGTATTTCAAATTAATTTGTGATTTCTTTGTTGATATTAGGTAAAAAGAAGAGGATTACTTTTATTGAATGCAATAATGACATAAATAATATGATTGACATAGCTAAAATTGCAGATTTGGTGAGACTTTTATTTTTATTATTCAGTTTCTTACATTTAAAATTTTAATCTTAAAATATTTGTTATTTAAATATTATATTGTAATTTTTGTGTTCAATTTTATTTAGTGTGATTTCTGAAAATGTTATTTCTTATTATTGTGTCAAATGTCTCATTTCTTAATTGAGTTAGCATTTAAATGATTAGTATTCTTGTTTCAGTATAAAAGTGCATACACTTGATTGTCCTCTCAGACTATGTTTTCAATGGGCTTAGAATCCATTTTCGCTTTATATCCTGATCAAATTAACACTCATGTGCAAAAAGTGATTGTAGACTTTTAACCATCAAACTTATTTTATAGTTTTTGCTATGTTTTAATTTTTTTATTTATATCTTACTGTAAAGAAAGGTGAGAGCCAGTGAATTATTAAGACATTTTTAGAACCACAGAGGATAAAAACGAATTATTCTACAACTATAGATCTGATTGAAAAAAATTTTCTTTTGAATTATTGTGTCTCTGATAGAGGTCAATAATGTTTCAAATGGTGTCTTTAATATTAATTTCAAATTAATAGTATGTAATTAAAATGTGTAATAAAATAGAGTAAAAGTTTTGATTTTCAAATTCAGTTAAACATTTCAAAAATTCAATTTTTGTTAACAATTGTTATGAAAAATGTTTGCTTAATTAAATCATTAGAAAATAAAATTAAATTGTGGAAAAAATAAAAGTCTACAGCTATGAAAAGTTTCTTTAGGTATATTATATTCCTTCCTCGAAGAAAAAAAGCTTAAGCTTCTTTTTTTTTTTTAAATCAAATTAATTATTCATATGTATTAAAAAATATGATTTCTTGTGTAATGAATGTGATAAATGTTTCAGCATTAATTATGTATGCATCATTCTAATTGAGATATCTTACAAAATTTTATTTGGTTAATTTTTAAAAAATAGAGTTTTATGTGGATCATGACTTGAACACGTCCCAATGTGACTTTCCAGCTGGCTATTCAATAACAGAACAAATCCATATTATTCAAAATATATTTAAAAAAATTTTATAGCTTTTTTTTTCTTTTTATATTCTTTATATAGTTTTATATTCTTTTTATAGCTGGTATTTTTTAGATATTTATTGATTTCAAACTTGTATTTGGTAAAATTAATAGAACTAAATTAATATTTGTTTTAGCTGAGTTGAAAATATAATTTAGATTGAGACAATAAAAAGTATCAGTTAGGTTGTTATAGACTTTAGACCCTTTAAGAAATTTACCTAAAATAGTAATGGCTCTGTTGTTCTACAAAATGAGATTTTTCATGTTTTTGATATTAATGATAGTGTTAGGCTAAACGACTCATTATTGCCACTGTTTTTATTCTACACTTGAGTTCATTATTCATTAATTGGATTTGGGAAGTCCTGTTAATTCTAAAATTATTCAATTGTGTGCTTTACTTATGGCTTTGTCATTTTAAGTAGAAGTAGACCTATATTAATTTCTTTGGCAAGCTTATAAAGGCAGCTGCAGAAGAGGTTGGTGTTGTTATTATGAGCACAAAATGTCTTGTTATTAATTAGATGAAAGTTCATGGAACATACTGAATATTTTAACATCTACAGTTTATTTGCATTTATAAGTTGGACTCCACACCAAATATTGTTCAGTTGGAAAAGTGGAGCAGCACACCCCATATTGCCAGCCTGGCTGGCACACGACAACAACAACAATAACAGTTGATAAATTTAAATTTCAATTAGTTTTATTGTTAATTACTATGATAATATTTCTGAAGAAATGGATTCCAGGATTCAAAAAGTAATTGTTTATTGTGTTAAGTGTTATTGTTATCAATACTTATTTAAAATTAAATCCCATACAAAAGTAATAAAGATAAAAACTTATAAAATTGTTATTAAGCCTGTAGTAAAATGGTAATGAAACTTAAATTTTGACAAATAATGATGAATGCAATTTATCAATCTGTTTAAAATATTCATTGTAAAGAAATAATTCACATGGAGGATCAGAAGCCTCTTTACCCTGGTTGGTTAAGGTGTCATTCTCATTATTGGAAGATAATGAGTACAAAAACTGATGATCCATGGCATTCACTAAGTTGATTGGGGCACATTAAGTAGGTCATGGTCACAATGTTCTCCAGTTGAGATAATACCTCTGGTGGTGGTAGGTATTAAAGGGTCTTTTGTTTGGTCCCTGCTTCTAAATTGGGAAGGTTCACAACTGGCTGCTTCCATCTAACTGGTAGAGACCAACAACTCTGGGCTGGGTATAGGGAAACATGTTGGTGCAACAACAGTGGAGTGTCAAATGTAAAAATGAAGTTAACCATTTAATCAATCGAGAAAATATCATTCAGTTTATTAAATTTTGTCATTTAGCATAATCGGGTTTAATTGAAGGAATATGTGAAAGTAAAGATTTGAGAAGAATTATAAATTTAGAGCTTTTTGAACTTAAAAAATGATTGTTTGATATATTTATAAGAATCTAAACATTTATTAATTAAAGAACTGAAAATTTAAGACTAAGAACAGTAAAGTTTGAAGTTACATTGTTCAACAAGCTAAGGTTCAGTATGAGTTGCACTATATAAAAGAAAATATAAAATGTAAAAACTGAAAAAACTAGATCTTTTCTAAAAGTTGTCTTGGTAGAACTTCATAATCTAATACAAATTTCTCAATCATTATCTGTATTTTACAATAGTAAACAAATAAATTACATTCATTCTTGTGATAAACAATCTTTCTATAATTTTTTTAATGATTTTATGTAATACATTTTATTTTTTTATTTGTTAACTTTGTTTAGTATTTTATGTGTGTTAACTCACTTATTAATATAATTCTAATATATTGTAGTATATTCTAATCTTGATGTGTGTATTGTTTTATTAGGTATTGTTATTAATTGATGCAAAATCTGGATTTGAAATGGAAACATTTGAATTTCTAAATATTTGCCAAGTTCATGGAATGCCACGTTTAATGGGTGTTTTAACTCATTTGGATCTGTTCAAAAATAAAAAGACTTTACAGAAAACTAAAACAGCTTTAAAAAAGCGTTATCGCACAGAAATTCCTAGAGTGAGTTGTTAAAAAAGATTTTAATAAGATCAAAATATCTTATTTATAAATCCATAGTGGGTGAATTTGAAAAATAATTAATTTAAAAACATTTTTCCATATTTATCTTTGTTGTTTTATTTACAATATGCTAAAAAATATTTCAAGGATTTTTTTAAATTTAATTATTAGTTTTTCTACTGTGTGGACAAATATTTAAAATCAGATTAATGCTTGTTAAAAATTATACTTCTGTATTAATAGTTTAAAAAAAATCGTTTTATTCTCTGTTATCCTATTTATAAACAAAATGTTTGAATATAGAAATTTAATTTCATTTGAATGATTTTTTATAAGTTATTTTTTAAGAAACACTTAAATCCTTTTAATATGCATTTTACCATGATATTATTAATCTTTCTTTTCAATATATTATTGAAATGTTGTTTTAAAGGGTGAGAAAATGTTCTATTTGTCTGGTATTATGTATGGTGAATATTTGAAAAATGAAGTACAAAATTTGGGACGTTTCATTTCTGTCATGAAATATGAATTATCTTCTTGGAAGAAAAGTCATCCTTATGTTTTTGTAGATAGGTATGTTAGATATATATTCATATCATTAAATTTTCTAGTAAATGTTAAATATTTTTTAAGAATGATCTTTTTTATTTTTCCTTTATGTGTAAAATATTAGTTATCTTGTTAAATAGGATAGCAATATTTTTTTAATTTTTCAAGTTAACAACTTATAAAATATTTGATATATAAGAGCACATTGTTATATATACCTATTAAGAAATTTGATTTTACTGTACAATACCTGAATTTCAACCAAATTGTAGGATTGTAAAAATATAAAATTACACAGAGATGTGCATTTTTTTTATATGAATATCAAAATATTTCATTAATTAGTAAAAAGTAAACCTATTGGAATACCATATATGACTTATAGATATATATATACAGGGTGTTCAATTTATAAGAGTACCTGTTTAATTTTACAATTTATAAAATTATCTGTTTTGTGTTACCGATGTCTATAGTACTTGTATAATAAGGCTTTCAAACATTTTTACTTAATTTAATATCTCTATATTCAATATATGGGTATCGTTTTTTCTTTCTAACTGCAAAAGCTTGTTTTTAAATTTACCTGACCATTATCAATAATTTTTAATCTGATTCTGAGCAAATAATTAAATTGTTTGTTTCTTTCAACGTTTTTATTATCGATAATTTCAAAATATAATGGCTACAATAAAATTTGTCTGTATGAACTTATTTAGTGATTTTAATGAAAATGATTCATTATTCTGTGGAAAAATGTATTTTTCTTTCCAATAATTATATTACTTTAAAATCATTTTAAAGCATACCAAAGAAATTTCATTTAAAATTATCATTGAGACTAATACCTTCAAAATGCTGCATCTTTAAAATGGTTTGAAGATTTAAATCAATGTTATTTTATAGGGCGAGAAAATGTTATTGATGTAGATAAAGATCGAACTATGTTAACACTTGGATAGATTCATAACATTAAAATATTTCCTTTTAAACAAAATGCAAAAATTACTGCTGGGGCAAGAAATATCTCATGATTTAGCACCTCAGGCTGTGTGGCACCATTTGAAATTTTACCTTTATCATTTGCATTCAGTGAGGAATTGCATTCTAATGACCCTAGAAACTAACTGCAGTTTTGAGTTTGATGTTACTGATTTAATTGCTACAACATAAAAAAGTTTAATGATAATTTACTCAGATAAAAGCTTGGTTCCACATTAAGGAGTACATAAATAGCCAAAATTTGCAACTATTGAATCAAGAGAATCTCCCTGAGTTAAGAAAACACATCTTTACACATCCAAAAGATTGGTGCAGTAATAATTACAAGGTGAAAAGTGTTAGAATCACTCTTGCTTACCTAAATATCAATTCAAAAGTGTACCTAAATAAGATTCAAGTTTTTAATCTCTTCACTAGAGATATAGGACTGGTGGTTTCAGCAAGATGGCACTGTTCACACACATCAAACCTAATGATGGAATTGCTTAATGAGTTTTTTGATAACTTTTGAATTTCAATAGATCTCTGCTCAACAAGGATATCAGATCTCAACCCATTATATTTTTCGTGGGGTTGCCTCAATAATTGTTTGTCACTCAATGGTCACTTTTTCTCACGAGGGTCAATTTGACCCGAATCTTTAATTTAAAGTGTGTTAGTTTTTTTTTTTTTTTTTATAAAACATGGGGACTACATATCAAGTTTCTAAATTCTAATGTTCTTAGAAGAGACATAAAAAATGTTTATCTGAAACTTAAATCTGGAATTGCAACAATATCCAATACCCTCATTTCTGTCCTAAGAAAAGTAAAATGGTTTTTTCAGTCTCTATATGTTTCCAGTTTTCCTGAGAAAAGAAATCCAAATTTGAATAGACTTAGTGCTGTGAGCAAATTTTTAAAGTAAAATAAATAAATAAAATAAGTAAAAATTTATATTATTTATGAATTTCTATATTTAAGAAGGTATAAATTGATGGCATAAAACAATTTTAATTTTCCTCATATATTAACAAATTAAATTTTGAATAATTTATTACTATTATTTTTTTCATGCTGAAATATTTTAGTAACAGATCCCTGAATATTTATATTAACTTTATGTTTTTACATACCTATGTTATTGTAACTTTTATATTTCAATAATACATTTATTTTATTTCAAAAATTTTTATTGTAAATGTGTTATTTGTGACAGATGCAAAGTTCCCATAAATGTAATTTTAGGAGATAACTCTTATGTTTTTTTCAAAAATCAAATGCTTATAAATTGCAAATATATAAAATGCTAAATTAATTCTTTTTGTAATTGTGTTGTAATTGTTATTTCAAATTCAAAATTCATTTTGTTTTGCTGTAAATTTTCTGGTTACTGAAAATTAAATATTGTTAATAGGATGGAAGATATCACAGATCCTGAAAAATTAGCAAAGGATGGTAATTGTAATCGAACTGTGTGCTTATATGGATATGCCCGTGGTGGTGCTTTAAAGAAAAATACAAACTATCATATTCCAGGTAACAATATAAATTATCATTCTATTATCAAAATATGTTTTTTCATTGTGTGTGTGACTTTTATTAATGTCAGTTATTTTGAATTTTTTGGCTTAGTTATTTGTCTGAATTGCATTTATAAATATTGAAATTTTAATTATTTAATATTCAATTTTCAAAACATTTACCACACATTTCAAACTGTCCTATCATTGTTTACAGTATTTCATTTCGTTTTCATATAACAATTATTTATCATCTTGATTTATTTTTTGCTTTTTATTTAAATAAAAATAGTTTTTCTTATATGATTTGAATCTATCAAAATATATGATACTTGTAAGTAAATAAGAATTTTATTTATATTATGATGATAAGAACAAAATGTGATATGTTAAGCAAACATCTGCAAGCATTATAGTGAATAAGTAATGTTGTATTCAATTAGAAGTAATCAATAACATTCTTGAAGCATTTATTTTTCATTGGAAACCCAAATGTCTTTTATATAAAAGCTATTCTTAGATTAAATTTTGTATAGGAGTAAAAAAAATCAGGAAACTGATTTTATAAGATATTTTGATTTGGTAAATCTTTCATTGTTAATTAGTTATGTACTTTCAAATTTAAGACTGCAAAATTTATTAATGTTTTTTTTTTTTTCGAGCTTTGATTAAATCTTAAAAATTAAGAATTACTTTAAAATAAAGTAATTCTTTATTTTAATTAGAATTTATTTTAAAGTAATGCTTTAAAATAAAGTAATTCTTAAGATTTATTCAAAGTTCAATAAAAAACATTGAATTTTTTATATATTTTATGCTGATATTTTAAAAGCAAGTTAGTGTCATTTCAATATTCAACTATAAGTTTTAAAACTATTTAAACTTGAATGCTATGAATAAATGATGTATTTAGGAAAAGAAAACTAAAAGTACTGACTAAAATGGAGCAAAATAATGTGTCCACATTAAAAATATTGAAAGAGAATTCTTGACTGAAATACATTTTATTGTAGTCATTTTATGTGAATCTCAAGTCCTTAAATTCAGAATGAAATTTTAACTAAATTTAAGGATGTAAATTTACTTAAACAAAACTAGTCAAAATATGCAACCATTCAGAATTCATCATCATTATACTAAGTATTATCAGCAAAATGTGCTCTTAAATTATGTGGATATTTTCTATATTGAAATACTTTCAGAATTAATTGCCTGAAAAGATGAGGCTGAATATTTTTTTTACATATGCTAATGCACACTGCCTTCGAAAAATACTTTAGAAACTAGAAGAAATATTTTAGAAACTGGAGAAGAGGATACAAATTTATCTTATAGAATTGATCTCATTTTGCATCAATTTTTATTGGCAATCAAAATCTAAAATTTTTGGCATATTGTAAATTTATGGTTTATTCTTTTATATGACAATGCAACAGTTGATAATGATGTTTAGTGAGTTTGCTTGAAAATGATATTTCATACCATCAAATAGCTAGAATTAAGCCATTTGTTTTGGATAGAAACAATAAGATCATTGATAAGACTATTAGGATTACTGTTCTAATTTTGAATAACTGAAATCTCCAAATTTTGAAATATAAAGGAGGACACATTTAGATGACTCTTACTAAATGTGTCCTAAATATGTTTGATAAGAATTATTTCACAAAAATTGCCGAGTTCATGTTTCAAACATGCATATATATTATTATATATAGCGTATCATTAAACCTTTTACAAGACAAACTATATGCTGTTTAATGATA
>JAPDSC010118075.1:16626-33521 GCA_026290005.1 Latrodectus geometricus
AAAAAATAGTAATCACCAGTGCCTCTAATGTTAAAGTATTACACAAAATTTCACTATTTAGTCCCACAATTATTATTTGTGCATCAAATAATAATTGTGGGTGTTATGCATATTATTTGTATGTACACCACTGCTAATATATGTCTATAATTATTTATATTCCAAGATAAGCACAACTCTAGCTCTTACCCCCAGTTAACTGCAACTATTGTGATGTAATCTTTTTTGAGGGATTCTGATTTTCTGTATCTTTTCTGAAATAATTTAAAATCTTCCTTTTCTAAATATCAAAACATGTCTGGTGTTTCACTCCAGATTGAATAAGAACTTGTCTGTAAACTGAACTTGACTTCAATCTCTGCATATAATCTTGATATTCTGCTATGTATCTTTATCAGTATGCTATGTTTCAAAATCTACAGAATAAGCATGCACCACTGGCCAAGAAATAAAGGAACCATCTAATGTGTTGAGACTCCTATTTAAGATTGTTTGGTTTGAGATTACGCAGCTTATCGCAATAAAGAATTGTCATTGAAGTTGAGTAGCAGTGCTTTCTATATCTTGACATATTGTTAATTAAATAAATCATTGACCATAATTTTCTTTGGTAATGTGGGTTATCTTACTCTGATATCTTACATTTTTTATTTCTTGGAATAGATTCTATAGTTTTGAAATGGCACTCTGATACTTCCCAGGACATTGATCATATTTGCTTAAATTCAAGTCTCCCCATAATATACAGCTGAATAGTTTGCATCCTAGCCTACAGTGCACAAGTTTATGAGTTTGATTTCTACCATAGGTGTGGATCTTTGGAGTCCACTTTAAAGTATCTGTCATTGTCCAATTTACTCTTATGCATAAATTGAATATAGAGTGTCGACTAAACTAAACCGAACTCAGTAATGCTCTCAAAACATGGTTTGTAGTAAATTATATTGTCATGCCATTTTCTATTCATTTTTTTCAAACAAAATTGATGAGTTGAATTTGTTAAATTGGATTGAAAAAGTTAATCTTTTTGTGAAATCTCATGATTTTTATATCTATAATGATAATTAATGTTTTGAATATTGATTGTTAAATTGTCTTCTGTTATTCTTTGAATTATAATTTATTTGTTTAATTTAAGTTATCAGTGTAAATTTTTGCGTAAATTTGTTAGAGCAGGGCTTCTTAAACTTTTGTCATTCATGACCCCATTTATGATTGTGAGTTTCTTAACGACCCCATACAAATATAAAAGAAAAATAAATTAATATTTTTTGATGATTTATTTATTAGGTAACAATATACATATACATATGAAAATATATAGTTTTAGAATTTGTTTTGAAACATAGAAAAATCTGAAATTAAAAATTGCACAAAAAATTATAAAATTGTATTTATTATATTTCAAAAATAAAAGTGGATTCTGGCCATCTTAATTTGCTCGAATATATTCAAGTAGTTGTGTGGTAAGTGTTAAATTAAAATATAAGTGAAAAATTTAATGAGATGGATGTTCCTGTTTTATATTGCATAACAAATCAAATCTGGGTGGAATGTTTGAAACTGCTGGACGTAAGACCTCTTCAACATTTTTTAGCGCTGAACGATATTGGGATTTAATATGTGTTAAAGCTGAGAAAGTAACTTCACATAAATATGTGGTGTTGAAGGGCAAAAGTACATTTAAGACCATATCAGCGATTGTGGGAAATTCAGCTCTAGTTCCGATCCAGAATTCAATCAAGGGCTTTTTTTGAAATTGTAGTTTTAAGTTTGAGTCACTCGAAAGCTCAGCAAATTCCTCTTGAGCTTTAAGTGGCAGTTGATCAATCTCACTTAAACCAATCTAAAACGGCTTTTGAATCCGAACTATTTTTTGGAAATCAATATTTAATATAAAATATGTACGGAACTGTATTTCTAGCACTTTTAAGTGATCTACAATAATTTTCGCAATGAAAGTTTTACAATGAATTTTCTCGATTACAAAATTGTCGACACTGGAAAACATTTCAAACGAATTTTTTTCGACCCTACTTTTCCAAATGTTGATCTTTTTTAATAAAACTTTCAATTTTATCATTTGAAGTAAATATTAAGTCTACCGGAAAGTTCTGTCCGTTTTTAGAATGAAACAAAAGAATAAATTTTTTCATACTTTGGATAAACTTTATTGAAAAATATAATTGCCATCATTATTTATGACTTCTTGCCAGCGTGATGGCAATTTGTATATCCCATTTTTAAAAAATGTCTCATCTCTAGAGGCCAAAAATAGAACCTGTGCTTGTCTGATATCTTCTTCATTCTTGAATTGTTTGCTCTGCAAGAAATTTTGTAAGGAGTGAAACAAGTGATAATCAGATGGCGCTAGATACGGTGAGTATGGTGGATGCGACAGAAGTTCCCAGCCTAGCTCTACGACTTTCTGACGAGTCTCCAAAGCAGCATATGGCTTGGCATTGTCATGAAGCAGTATGATATCCTATTGAACATCACCGGCCTTTTTTCTTGGAGTGCTGTTTTTAATTTATCCAATAAGCTGACAGTACCTTTCCGAATTTAGCCTTTCCTTTGGTTTCAACAGGATCAAAATCAAAATGTATTGACTTCGAGGATCAAAATATATTGATCCTCGAATGTCCCATCATATACACAGCATTCTCTTGTTCAGGCTCAACTTCAGTTTGGAGGTAGAGGAGGCAGGTTTTCCGGGTTCACAATGCCCTTTTCCTTATGATGTTTTCATAGGTAATCCACTTTTCATCCCCAGCTATGATCCTGTCCAAGAAGGGTTCGATTTTGTTATGTGCAAGCAGAGATGTGCATATGATGATTCGACTATTCAAATTCTTCTCACTTAACTTGTGTGGCACCCATCTCGAATACTTCCCTTAGTTTCCAAATATGGTCGGAAATGGTTTGTTGAGCTGAATCAAGCCTTTCCGCAATCTCCGATGTTGTCAAAAAAGGATCTTGTTCTAACATGATCTTGACAGTATCATCGTCGATCAAAGATGGTCGCCCAGAATGTGGCTTATCAGTAAGGTCGAAATCACCTGCATGAAATTTTTTGAACCATCTTCTGCATGCTCTATCAGATACTGTACCTTCACCAAACACTTTGAATAAATTTCTATACGCTTCTGTAGCATTTCTTCCTTGTTTGAATTTGTGTGTGGTATATATACAGTGGCGTGTGGAAATACAGTGTAATATACAGTGGTGTAAATGAACTTTTTTGGTAGCCATGGGTACATGATCGTATATCACTTAATACTAACAAGAATGATCTTCGTTTTAGTTCATCTGTGACGAAAATGTGTATACATTATTAGCGATTAAAAGAGAGAGCCAAATATGTGTCAGGAATATGCTCATACTTGTTAAAACTGATTGTAACCGGAGCGGACAGAACTTTCCGGTAGACCTAATATATCGCAATTCTTTCCTTGAAGAGACAAGTTGAGATCGTTTAACTTCGCAAAAATATCTGACAAATAACACAGCTTGGATAGCCATAAGTCATTTTGAAAAAAAGCAGCAAGTTCACATTTTCGTTCGGTTAAAAATATTTCGACCTCGCCCTTTAATAACAATAATCTTCTTAAGCTTTGACCTCTTGACAACCATCTTACTTCTGTATGTAAAAACAAAGCTGTGTAGTTGAAATCTGTATCCTTACAGAGATTTAAAAATAAGCAGCTGTTAAGAGCATGGCTCTTAATAAAATTTATGATCTTAACAGCATCCTGAAGCACATCATTCAATTCTGGTCTGCAAGAGCCTCTTAGTGAATAAAGCAGTGAGTAAAAGTTATGATCATAATGAGCAGCTTGAAAAAATGATTTAAAACCAATATTTTTGCCCATCATCGCTCTGGCACCATCTGTGCATATTCCACAGCAATTTTTCCATTCTAAACCTTCTGCTTTTAAAAATTTGTCAACTTTACAATATATGTCTTTTCTTGTAGTATGGTCTTCCATAGGACAACAAAATAACAATTCTTCCTCCACGTTTTCTTTATAAACATACCTGACATATACTAACAACTGAGCCAATTTATTAATATCAGTTGTTTCGTTCAACTGAATTGAAAATTTTGGGCTTTCTTTAATTCTTGTAATAAGTTGTACTAATTGATCTTTGTTAATATCAGAAATTCTATTGGAGACAGTGTCTTTCGACAAAGGAATTTTTCGAATACCATCGCCATATTTTCTTCCATGTAGTATTTCTACCATTTTATTAGCAGGTAACATAAGATCTTCTCCAATGGTGAACGGCTTTTTATTTTTAGCAATACAGTAGGAAAGTTCATATGCCGCTAGTAAATATTTTTCATTAAGGGTTATAAATTTTTCAAAGATTTTCTTTTCTTTATTTAAAGATTTAAACAGTCTTTCAAAATATTCTTTTGGTTTATTGACATACAAAACATGCTTTGATTAAAGATATCTTTTTAATTTTGATGGTTTCATACTCTTTAAAGCCAATAATTCATTGCAGATCAAACAAAGAGGTTGTTTATTACTCTTACAATTTTGAAATGTAAAGCCAAATTGAAGAAAAGACTCATCATATTTTCTTTTTCATACATTAGATGCCTGTTTTTCAATATTTTGTCCTGCCTGAGAAGAGTTTGTAGCATTATCATCTGCATCATTACCATTCTTATTTAAGTTCAGCCATTTATTCATGGCCAAAAATTATTTTGATTCTAAAATATAATAAATATATAAAAATAACATATTGCACATAATAATTTATTTATTAATTACCGAATAAATAAAATAAAAGAAAACTAAAATCTTGTTATGGCGGAACACTGACAATTGACCACACTAGAAGAGCATCAACACTTCACTAATTCACATTACAATCAGTGTTATTGAATCATTGCTTAGCTGCAGGTTGTCTATACACTGCAAGTTTATTGTATTCTGCCAACTCCAGTGATGTTATAAAATGGTATATATAAATATTTGACATTAAAATCTCTCGCGACCACAGAATTTTGCTACGTGACCCATAGTTTAAGAAGCCTGTGTTAGAGCTATGTTCTTCAATTTCTTTAGAATTGTTGATTTGTTTCATTTAAATTTGTGTACCTAATAATGGCTTCTAATTTATTGTTATTATGAAAATAATTTTTTTAAAAAAATTTAATTAAAAGACTTATTCTTTTTACAGGTTGTGGTGATTACTTAGTAAAGAATATTAATTTCTTGCCTGATCCTTGTCCTCTCCCAGAAAAACATAAAAAGCGTTCGTTGAATGAAAAAGAAAGACTTATATATGCACCAATGAGTGGTGTTGGTGGCATTGTATATGACAAAGATGCTGTTTATATTGAATTAAAAGACAATCAAGCTCAAACTAAGGAAGAGGTATATTATTTCATAATTTGTTATAACAGTCAGTAGCAATAAAGCTTAACATATTTCCAGAAATAGCAGCATTTTACTTTTTATAATTTATTAAAAAGAGTTAACATGGGATTTGATTTTTTGTTTGGATTTGATGTTAAACTTATTGATTTCATTTTATGTATTTATCTTTGAAGTAATTAAAATTTTTCTGATTAGCAGAAGTTTTAGAAAAGCTTATATTTTAGAATTTGCATATTAAATTTTATATTGTAGAAAATCTAGGCAATTAGGTTTTTTTAAATAAAAACATTTTAATTTAATTAGAATAATATTAAAATTAATTTATTATTTGAATTTAAATTTATTACTGTTAAACCTTTTGCTAAATAGATAAAATAAATATAAATTTTCTGATTGAAATTGATTTGAGGATTTACTGACATAATTATTCACTGCTTGGTTACTTAATTTTGTAATATTATTAATTTTCAATCTTTAAGTTATGCAAAAAATGTATCAGTTAATGTATTTTTCCTTTGATTTAAAATATTTTATTTTATATTTGTGGCTGTTGTTAAATATAGCTAAATTGTGATTTGGTCTTTAAATATTTTAAGTAAAAAATATCAATTATTTTTAAATAATAAAATGTATTATCTTAAAATTAAGGATAAATTTTGTATAATCTATCAATTAAAATAAAAAATGAAATTACTATCAATTAAATTCAATTTTAATAATTTGTGTTATTTATGATACACAATATGGCATAAATACATCATGTATGCTTTTATTGCATTATAGAAGTGAATTTAAATATCCTGCACTTGTAAATTTTTAATTTATCTCTCTTTATATCACTCAAGAATTAAAATCTTTTTCATATTTCTATTATATTAAATAAGAAGTACAGTATGATGTAAATTGCTCTAAATCTAAAGTTATTTCTCTGATAAAATTTATTTAATGCAAATTATTACTTGATCATAATATAAATATTTTTTTTAGCTCACTATTAGAAAATAAGTAAAGAGGTAACAGATTTGAAGATTTGCAAATGAGAATTAAAAAAACATTATTCATTGTTTTGAATGTATTTGTCAATTTTTTCTATTCGAAAATATATGATAACATTCTGGTTAAAAAATTTATATTTGAATAATTTTTGTATTTATATATACTTAAAAAAATATTTCATATTAGTTTGTTTCTTTCACATCTAAATTATTTTAGATATTATATTTTTTCTTGATGTTTGTAAAGAAAATGTATCACTACTAAAATATTCAACAATGATATCAAAATATTTTATCCCAAAGTTCACAAAGGAAAATGTTTTTAATTAAGTTTAAGAATAATATCAAGTGCATATTTTGTTGCTATTAATTATGTTATTCAAAAAGTAATGAATACACTGATCACAAAGTTTTAAAATTGTACTAAAGATCCTATTCCAAAATGACATTAGTACATTATGAATGTATAAAAAAGCTAATATCATATAGAAAATTTATAAAATATTAATTTCTCATTAAATTTGTTTAACTTGGTGGGGATTTTATAATATTCTATACAAAAATTCTGAATTGTTTTATAATTAAATTAAGGTGATATATATATATATATATATATATATATATTAATTTTATAGTGATATTATAATAATGAATGTAAACAACTTCTTTCTTATGTATTATTTTTTATTATCTAATTTTATTTTATTTTAAATATATATCCTTTAATACATTTTAGGAAGAGAAACCAACTGATAAATTAGTAAGCTCAATCGTAAATGTCCAACATCCTATTGATGAAAAGATGAAAGCAGCTCAGTTTCAACTTTTCCCAGGTGCTACTCCTCTTGAAGATGATAATAATGAATTGTCAAGGTAAATGAATTTTTTGAATAAATTAATTATTAATTCGCTAAACGTATTGTCCCTTACACACATTTTTTTTTCATACTATAATCCATTTTAGTAATGATGAGGAGGAAGAAGAGGAGGATAATTCTGACATATTTAATGGCAAAAATAAAACTCAGTTTCAACTTTTCTCTGGTGCTGAACCATTAGAAGAGGAGGAGGAGGATTCATCAAGGTATATTAATACAATATTATGTCATTGTGTTTCGATTTATTTTCAATTCTGTTTTAATCAAGTATAGGGATTTGTAATTTTCCACTATTGATAATGTTCTTTTTAAGTTTTCTTCCTTTCCAGAATAAAAACAATTTTTAAAATTCCTATATTTCACATTTTCTCATTAATTAGGAATTTTTTTTATCAGAAATTATTATTAATTTATGGTTAATTTTAATGTACAATTTGTTCAAAGTAATAACAAAGTAAATAACAATTTTTTTACATATTTTCTTTTCAAATTACATCAGGACTTTTAAGTATTGGTTGCTGCCTACTTAGCTTATGGCTAATTGAACTGTAGGTTGAAGTCTGATACATGTTTCCCTGTTGTCACAGGCCACATAATTAATTCTTTTTATTGCATAGAAACTCCTCTAGATTCGCTGTGAATCACCCACAATCTACCAAAATTAACTATTTTGGTAGAATATGGGTAAATGAAATACATACTTTAGTTTTCTCTTAGTCAAATGTTTGTGTAAAATAGGTATTACACTTTTTACTAATATTTTTAAAATGTTAGCTATGTTACACAATTTGTTTCTAATCTCTTATCTAGTAAATATTATGATTGACTAAAATTTCTATGGGCTGAAATGTCTTATAGAACATCTGTTTGGGAGGGCAGAACATTTAGCATCATCTGTGTTTGTAAGGTCACATTTAAAAATAGTAAACTATCAGATGTGGTTATGAAAAGGCAATAGCAATACAGATTTATTCACAGCTATGTAAAAGAATTACATGAATTTACAATACTTAAAATTTATAAGGAAAATTTTTGAATTACTTTGAATAACCTTTTAAGTCAAGACTCAAAATGCTTATCACTTGAAAATGACATCATGTATGTGGTCCCCCTTTTCCTTCACACACATTTCAAATCTTTTATAGAAGTTAGATATCACATCTCGCATGAGTGGCAATGAAATTTGGTTAACTTTTTTGTAAATTTGATCCTTCAGTTCCTGGATGGTGTGTTCCTTGGATTTTGACTAAAAGCTTTTTCCACTTTTGCAACAGTCTCTGATGTGGACATGCATTTCATACTTCTACCTCTCTTTCTCATCACATTACCCATTTCCTCCAAAGTTTCATAACCCCAATTTGATAGCATGTACCAGCAGAACAGAGGCATAGCATGGCAGATTGTAATGAGCACGAAATACATGCTGAGCAGCCACATAGCTGTCGTTTTTGTAAGATGCTTTCATAGCAAAAGAGTACTGCTTACTAATCCATGATGCCACATCTCAACTGAATACCGGTATCAGGGTCAATGGCAAAGATTTGTTGTCCAGGTCACACCCCTCTCGTTTTCTGATTCCTAATGAAACTTACTATTTCCAGGGTTTCAAAATTGCCTTTTTTACTGTCATACCTGTTTCTTCTTTAACATCTTGTATCAGTGGAGTTGAGTTTGAATAACATTTGCCAAGCTATTGCTTTGCTAGAATAATATTTTTTCTATTGATGGAAAAATATTAAAGCAGGTTATTAAAACTTTGATAAATTTTGAAACAAAAGCAACTGGTATAACCTCATTCAAAGATCAGTACCTGACGAAAATTATATGGTTTTGTGAATAGTGATGATATTTATATGCCATCTTAAAAACGTAAAATGAGTAATATGTTACTTAGTTATAGGACTTGATTTTTAAATGGCATTCACATTTAAAATATGCTGTTTGTTTATACATCTTTATTTTTTAATTTAGAAACTATTAAAATTACTCTTAATATGTGAGATTTTTTATATATTGTTATGAAATTTAGTGTAAGGGAATGTAAGAAAATGTAAGTTTAAATATAAATTCTTACTTCACTAGTAAAATTTTCTTTGTTATCTTTTATATTTAGTGATGAAGAGCAACCAAACAACATTGGCTTTGAAACTGATAGTGATGATGACCAAATATACAGTGATGATGAAGGCATTGATCTTGAATCGGATAAAAAAAATAAAAGAAAGGTTTGTAATTATTTAATAATTTATGCTTGCTGTAATATTTGTAAGAACTGTTCACTTAATATTTTATGATTAAGTTGTGTAAAAAAGATTTGCGGTAATTCTATGTTTTGTTAATAGGTGAGATTTGATGATGAAATATCTAATTCTGATGATAGTGATGAAGATTTATGTGGGAAGAAAAAACATTTAGGAACAAAGAAGCTAAAAACAAATGAGGAAGAAGAGGATAATGATAATGAATTAGGTACGTATTCATCGGTACATTACATTTATTTCTTTAATTTCTTATTAATTTGTTATTTATTGTTAGCAAAAAGTATCTAAAATAAATTGTGGCTTTCCCTAGCTTTCTGTCAATTTTTTAGTTGAAAATAAATGATTTTAACTATTTATTATTATAAGTTATTTAATAATTGTGAAATTACTAATAAATATTGTAAATAAATAATAAAAATGCTCATTTTTTTAATTTTATCAAGCTTAATTATTTACAAAAATGTTTTGAATTCTGTTTCTTAATTCCTGTCCTTTAATTGAAGTAATAAAAAGACATTTTTAATTGTTAAAGTTTAATAATTTTAAATAAGTTATTTTAATTATTTCACTAAATTTTATTTTGTTTTTCCAGTTCTTATTTTTTTTGAAAATATATTGCATTCATTAATGCGTATATTTACTATAAATTTTATGTTTTATTTATATGGTATATTTTTAAACATTTATGTTATTAGTAATTCATAATATAATTTTAAATATTTGATATTATGCTATTTCTAACTTTATTTTAATTTTTAACAAAAATAATTGGAATTTTAACAAATAGGGCAGGTTAAATGGAAGGAAAATCTAATGAAAAGAGCAGCTGATGACTTTTATATGAGACAGAAAGAAACAGTTAATCTTCAAAAGCTTGTATATGGACAAAGTATGTATTAATGTATGCTTAAAATTATTATTAAAAAATCTGTTATATTATAAAATGTAAAGTAAATTTATATAATTTTAAAAAAGTTAAATTATATTTTTTTTACATGCTCAACATATAAGAAACATTATTTATTAATTAGCAACTGCTCATCAAAAATAATATAGAAACATTTTTTATTAAAACTTTACAAATAAACTACAATTCAATTATTTCATTTTGTGAATCTTGTTTTTCATAGGATTTTTCTTATGCTAGAATAAAGTTGGTACTTATTTCATGTATTTGTTTTCTAACAACTTCATTTCATAATGTGTTAATTATTTAAATTCTGTTAAATAATTCTAATTTTTTCTACAATTATATTTGGAATATGTAAATATTATATTTTATGAATTACTGAAAATTGCTAACTACATAGAAATGAAATTCTACATTGTTTTAATTATCTTTTTAAAATGCCTTAAAATTGACTTTATTTTAAAATTTTTAATGGAAACCTAAAAGTTTTGGAAGCATTTTTATCATTTCTTCTAAATTTATTATAATAATATAAGCATTTTTAAACTTTCTATTTAGAATTAAATAATGTTTTTATTTGTATTTAAAATTTGATAAATTTTATATTGCCTACATTTTTAATGCTTAATTGCATAATATTTTAGTATAAATAAAGTCTTATATAAAATAAATAAATTAATTAATATTATTAAAAAATTTATGTAAATTTAAGGATTTTTTCCAAAGTGATGCATTATGGTTCCTTTTCTTATGATTACAATGTAATTTCCTACTTAAATTCTGTTTTCAAAAAGCAGAGCTAATGTTAAAAATGTTAATGTTTTCAGATTTTGTACAAGATTCTGAGGATTCTGATTCTGAAGGAGAAATTGGTGAATTATTCTTTATTGCTAAACATGAAAAAGAAAAGAAAAAGTCTCAAAGTGATAATGACATTGATTGCACCAAATTTACATCCACTATAGAAAGAGATTGGATTGATGATAATGTAAATAAAAATTGTAATTCAAGATATAGTTACAATATTATTACTTCTGGAAACTTTGTCATTATGATTTTTAATGAAGTTTTTTCAATGTTGGAAACTAATGAAATAATAAGCATAAAAAATTGAAAAAGGAAATTAACAACCTTTTGAAAAGATTTATATTCAAACAATAATAAATATTAATAAGAAAATCCTTAAACTTCACTCAAATTGATATGTATTTGCTTTAATAATTGCATTATTTATGTCATTAATAATTTAAATGTAATTGTTATAGATAATTTTCTTACTTGTGTAACTTATTATTATTGAATCCTTTAATTTTGTATAATATAAAAAAATTTTATTTTTATCTTAAAATAGGTGTTACAAATGATCAAAGATTGTTTTGTGACTGGTAAATGGGAAGATAAAGATGATGCAGAAAAACTTCTTCAAGATGATGGTAAAAATAATGAATTTTTCCTAAAAGATTGAAATCTGCATATATATTTAAGTATTTAGTGTGCAAAATAGACAAATTATTATATTAAACTGAATAACTTTTTTATTTAATTGCTTATATATTTAAAATTTTTTAAAGTACATTTTGTTTCAAGAATTTTTAATGTCTTCTTACACTGTTATACTGAAAAAATGTAGACTTACTAAAAACTGCAAAATTGGTGTATGTAAATTAAAAACTACTAAAAAAACCCAGTAATTTACTAACATTTTAATAACATTAAAATAAAATATTATGTTTCCAATAAATGTATTTATTAAAGTGACTAATTTTGGTATAATGAAAAAGAAAAGAATCTTACTGGAATGAATGCTTTATAAATCATTTTAATATTTCTAGTGTGGCTATTATTTTTGTTTTTCTTATAAACATTGCTTCTTGGTGAATTCTATATATAAGTTTTACAATTTTAAATGAGCACTCATAATAAATATAATTAGATCAACAATGTGATCTAATTTTTTTATTATTATCTATTTACAGAAGTGTTAATTATTCAAATTACTCAAAAGGTGTTTTTTTTTTCTGATTTTCCATTTTTACTTTTTAAAAATTTTTGTTCCTTTACTTTAAATATGCAATATTTCAAACTAATTACATGGAATATTTATTTTTTTCTGTACCTTTGCCTCCATCGTAAGCTTATTTTGTTTTATTAAGTCACATTTTTAAATTAATTAAATCATTGTATAATTCATTATATACAATGTTATTTTGGACTTTTTTTAAAATGATTAATTTTGGTAGTTTTGCATTTAAAAATTATCTTAGATTTTATTTAAGGTTTAATTCCTTAAGAAGAACAATAGTAAAACAAATTCTTTCATTAGCAACTGATCATATATCCAATACATATTTGCATTGTCATTAGATGATGAATTAAAGTTTAAAGAAACTTTATTGGTGTCTGATGCAGTTGTCTATGTATTATTTGGTTAACATGTAAAGGAAGCAAAATCTTATTCTTTTTCTAATGCTTATGACCAACTTTAATTTCATTTCATAAATTTATAATGCTAGGAAGAACTAACTTTAAAAATATAAATTTTTGTAGTTTATGCCACATGTTTAGTTTTCTCTTGTATTTTAATTTTAAAAGCTGATAATCTGACATTTTTTTTTCTACTAACTGTAATGAGTCAAGGCAAAGATCAGATTAGCGCATGCACGCCAACATCTGCCGCCCTCCTCTTCCCCTGCCGATTATGTTTTTGTCTAATTTCATTTTTATTAAGAGTAGCTCTCAGAGAGACAGCACACTAGAGATGTGCTTGTGGCGGTGTCCGTTGATTATATAGCTATATTTGTTTTGAAAATTATGTTAAAGATTATGTATATATTAAATTTGTTTTCACCAATAACTTGAAATATTTTAAATCAAAATTGTCATCATTTGCCTTGCCTCTACGCTATGCTACATAACTTATTTAAACTTACTTGTAATTTTTAGCTGAACAATTTTTGTTTTTTACATTTCTTTTATTGCAATTCATTTAAAAAATTTACTTTTTTGTCAACTTCTATTATTAACTATGTTTCTTTTAAAAATAAGTTACTATCCTTGTGCAATTTTTCTTGCTGCTTTCGATTTTAAATCAACTGTGTAATTTCTGCTTTGTGTTGTCATTGCATATAATGAATAACAATTTATCTAAATGAAAATCAGAATAATGTTATAAGCAACATGAAACACAAATGTAGTATAGTGTATACCTGAAAAATGAAATTATGTCTTCCTAAATAAAGTAATTTACTATTTTACTTCAGTGAGAAAAAAGAAAATAGTATTTAAATATTTTTACTAATGTTTAAAGTATAATTATGCCAAATTGTGTAGAAAATTATTTTAATCAATTTAATTTTTATATAATTAACCATGGAAGGAAATAACTTTCATTACCTAATATTTGTTACCCCCCCCTTTTTTAAACACTTTTGCATTGATGATATTACATACTGAAAATGACTGTTTGCCTTAGTTAAAGATAAAAAAGAAAATAAATAAATAAATAAAATAAAAATAAAAGAAAATCATTCATATAAAATTTCTAAATGGTTATTACTAAAAGTATTTATATTTTTTATATTATAGAATCCAGTGTATATTTCATAGCTTTAGAAAATTGTTTCTTCTCTTGCATTCATGAATTATGTACAAGGAATTAGAAAAATTGCTTTTTAATTAAGCTTACATGTTTTTCTGTAAAAGTAAAGTAAGCAAAAATAAAATTTATGCTAAAATTATAATTTTTTAAATAATTTTTATTTTTGCCTTAAAAAGCCCTTGTAATTTTGTAACATTTTAAATCAATGCATATAATTTTTTTTATTCTGAGCTGCCTTATGAACAGTTATTTTCATATATTTATATTGTGCATAATTAATTTTAAATTATTATTTCATCAAAATCTGGAATACTTTAATTTTTTTAACATACTGAAAAGTAAAAAATAAACAATTTTTTTAGTTAATTTTTTTCAGTAAGTTAAGACTTATTTCTATTTTTTTGAATTTCGGTATAATTTTCCTCAAGTTGAAAAGTTTTAAAAGAGAAACATAAGTGGAAACATGCAAAATCACTTTTTCCAACAAAGTAAGGAATATGAAAAAAAGATTCTAAATTATCATTTTGCTTTTTTAATTAAAATTATTGGAGCTATTGCACTTTTATGGTGTCCTGTCAATAATGGTCTGATTTGAATAGTTTATTTTTTTATTGTCTTTCTTGGAAATCTGGATTGTATTACCCTTATATGCCATCTAAAAAAATTTCATTTTCAAAAGTGCTTTAAATTTTCATTTTTTAATTTAGTTTTTTGTGCTAAATGAAAGTATGAAGTGTCTATCATCCTTATTATTTGAGTTAAAAACAATTGCAAATGCATTTAACTTACAATTTTATATTTTCACAAAAAAATGTATCATAACATTCATATCCATGCCATAGAAAATCATTATCATTGGAATATACATTTCTTTAAGTGGACTCATTCTAGTCTGATGGAAAGATTTATTAATATTAGACTAACTGAGCCATGAAAATGGATGGCCTACAAAATTTAATAATAATTATGAAATCTGTGTGATTAGTTTTATTCCTTACGTATAAAGAATGTCACAAAAATGGAAAAAAAAAATTTAAAAACTCTGTATTTATTTTTATCCATGAATTAATTACTTTTATGTACTAATCAATTATATGTTTTATATTCTTCCTTAAAGTACTTAAATAAATTTTTGAAATGCAAAATACAAAGCCTTACTAATTTTTAAGCACTGTTAACAATTTAATATTTATTGTTGTATAATATTTATATTGAATAACAAATTTTTTATGGGAAACTTTAATTGTAATTTATAAATTTTATACTGTATTTTTACAAGATGTTGGGACTTACATTTTGTAATAACATAATCCAAAATCATCAAATTTTGAATTCCTTCTCAATCTTGAGCATTTTAGTTAATTATGGTGCATGTCACTTTGTTTTCCTTTCTTCTATTTAGCTATTCTTAATTTATCAATCTTTGTTACAGAAGAGTTATTTGGTGATTTTGAGGATTTTGAAACTGGCACTATTCACAAAGGAAAAACAAATGATGTAGATTCAGGTAATTTTTTTTTATTTAGAAATAAATTTAAATAAAATTTAATCACTGTAATGGTGAGTACATATTTTTTATATATGATTTCCAGAGGATAATGAAAGTTCTGAAGATGAAGATAAATCAGAAGTGAAAAACACTGAAGAAACAGAAGAAGCAAAAATCGAACGAGAGAAAACTGCTCAGGAGAAACGAATGGAAAAGAAAAAGAAGCTCAAAGAAATATTTAATAAACAATTTGATGATTCGGAAGGTAGGGCCTATCATGATGATCTCAAAATGGAAGCTGATGCTCAAGGTGAAGTAAGTATAAGCTAATTTCTTAATTTTTAATTATATTCACTGTTATTAAATATACATGTTACTAAAATAGTATAGGCTGTTTTTATCGTTGATAAAAACACTTTTTATATTTTGCTTTTATCTAAAGAGTAAAATAAAAAGCAATCTTAATGGCATTTTTAAAAAGTAAACTTTTGTACATTACTAAATATGAAAGAATATATTTTTAAATACATATTACAAAATTTTTTATGCATTACATTTAAATTCTAATAATTTTAAGCACTATTTTAGTTGAATAAAACAGAATTTGAAAATTTGGATGATGATCTGAGAGTGCAATATGAAGGTTATAGAGCTGGTCTCTATCTGAGACTTGAGATTGAAGACATACCTTGTGAATTTGTAAAGAATTTTGATCCTTCTTTTCCTATAGTTCTTGGTTCGCTTTTAAAGGGTGAAGACAAAATGGGATACTTACAGGTTAGTTTTTGTTTTATAGTCATTTAAATATTAAATCTATAAACGAATATAATTTTTAGGACTACTTCTTATAAAGAACATTACTTTATATTTGTATTACAATATTTTGTTTAATTCTGTGGCAAATTACATTTGTTTATTATGTATATAAAGATTTAACTTTATGTAGTGGGAAGTCCGACTGTAGAAGATAGTTATAAAAATATTTTAACCCTTACTTTATATTATCGCCTTCAAGAAAGTTTTTTTGTAAACATTAGATGTTACAAAGGGAGGAGAAACCAACTTTCAGACATTTTACTTGATAATTGTTCAAGCAGAAAGCGGCACTTCAATGGCAAGCTTTTTTCTCAACAATGACTGATTAAATCTAGGACCTTTCATTCTGAAGAATCCTGTCCTGCTAATCCACATTTTGAGCCTTGCATACTACTTTTTAGTTACAAACTTTAATTTGTAACATATGTATGTAATCTGAAGAACATGATATAATCTGATACATGTATGTAATCTGAAGAACATGATTCTGTCACTGATATCAATAACAGTGTCATGTTCTAAGAAGATATTTCCAGAATTGATCTTAGCCAC
>JAPDSC010118078.1:0-12004 GCA_026290005.1 Latrodectus geometricus
ATATATATATATATATATATATATATATGTGTGTGTGTGTGTGTGCGCAAACTGAATACTTTACTTACTGCAAATTTGAGATAGAAAAAAATAATAATAATTATTTTTCATACATAGCTTGTAAAAGTGAAATTATTATAAGTAGAATGATTAGTTAAAATAAAATTTTATTAAATCATTTTTTTCACACTGAATAAGGTCTTACTACAAAACTAATTTCACTGAATAAAATATGAAAATAACTTCTTTTAAAATGAAACTGTTATGTAAATAAATATTGAATTCAATTATATTCAAATTCAAATCACAGCAAATTTTTTACGCTTCGATTTTGAAATTCCATTCATAAAATATATGAAATTCAGGTTATATTTTAACTAATCACTTCATTTACAATAATTTAACTTCCACTAGTTATATTTCAAAAATAAAAGCAAATATTATCAATTTTTTTTCTTTTAATATTCAATAAGTATAGTAATTTATTTGTACATATATTGGTCGCCTTTTCTCTACCTTCAAGTAACAGTTTAAAGTTTAAAATCTAGCAAAATTAAATATTTATTTTAGCATTTGAAGATTTATCTTGTCTCCCCGAAATAATCAAATTTATCAATTAATCTAGTTTTAAATATTCTTAGTTACGCTTTTGATAACTGTTCTTAGAAAGAACATGTAATCATGATTAATATTTTTTGATGTGATTTTCTTCATTAAATATTAAAAATTATTATGAATTTACAGTAATTATGTAATGCTGTAAATTCACAGTAATGCATGAAATTTACTGTAATGCATGTTTTAATAGAAATGTAGATTTTAAATGCTGTCATCAATTGCTCTTAACAGATTGAGGGATTAACATTATAACATATTATATTAGTTTATTAAGAAAAAAATAACGGGTATTTTTAACTTGTAGAATGATAGGTAGGATATATACTACTTATCATTACCTAATTTCCCAAGAACATCATAAAGACATAAAATGTCGTTATTACGGAAACGTTTCCTGAATATTGAAGAATATTTAAAGAAAATAATTTTTCAAAACTACTTCAATATTAATATTATTTCAAATATTAAATTATAAATTTTATGAGTTAAAAATAAATTTTGATGGAAAAATTAACTTGAAAATTTGTTTTTATAGTCGTGTTTTCTTCTAATACATTTTTGGAAATTAGAATTAATTTAATTAAAAATTTTTCATCGAAACAATTTTTATTAGACTTTCAAGTTATCTTAAATTGCGATTATTGTAAAAATAAAATAGTCACCTATATTACATTTATTTTGGATTTGTAGTTTTGCGAATAAAAAAAAATAGTTTTAGTATTTTTTAACTTTAATATATCTTTGATTTTCACATTAGTGATCAAAATATACTAATAAACTTATATATCAGTTAATTGAGTATATGCTTTAGATGGTTCTTATTAAGTTTTTGAGCAGCTTTAAGATTTAAATATTACAAAATTATCTATATTTATTGATGTACATAAGTTTTTCTGAAGTACATTATTCTATTATTAGTAACAATTATTGGTGTAGACCGGGAATAATCTGAATCAATCAAAAATATTAATTAAATGCGCATTTTCTCAATTAATTTATTTAATGAATCATAATAATAAGAATTAATTTGCTAACTTTATATTAATATTCACCAATTTTGTTAATAAATGGATTATAATTAAAAGATTTAATGTTATCTTGTTGAATACTTCAAATTACAGTTACAGGATTCATAATGCAATCAAAATCGTTCAAGCTGGGTTTAATGAATTTTAATTAGTTGAATTAATCATCCTATTGAGATTGCTCTGAATAATTATAGTTTACCAAAAATATTGTTTATTTAAAACTTTCCGTATACTATATAAATATGTAAGTATAAGCCTTTTATTTTTCCACTTTTCTTTTGACAATATAAAAAAAAAGTATCGTTTTTAAAAATGGCGTAAAATTTAATAAATAATTATTGTCTCTAAATACGGAGAAAAAAAATCACTTTAAGTACACAAATTTGATATTATTTGTTATATCGATTTATTTTGAGTTCCAATAATTTATATGTAATTTACTAGTGTTAAGCTCAACAAAAATTTATAAATTATGAAATATTTCACTTGCAAATTTTACAAGTTATTGGCATAGGTTTTTATAAAATGTATTAAATATTGATATATACGTAAAAGTTTTAATTTTAAATATCATACAATTTACTTTTAAAAATTTCTAAATAATTGTCTACACTTTAATTCAAAATTTTATAATAATTCAGAATTATTAAAGAAATTTATTTGAATTTTCTTGGCATCACAATGAAAAAGTTTAAATTGTTAACACATACCGATTAAAAAAGTTACTCTAGGAAGAAATTATCTCACGAACGTCAAAACCCCATGGAAGAAAAGAGGTTTTTTAAATTTTCAGATGATTTTCATCTACGTGAAGCATGAGGAACCGACGATATTTAAAGCAGTTGAAAATAAGTAAATAAAATAAAAATATTGTTCAGTATATTTCTTATTCGAAAATAACTTTATAAGGCCAGAATTTCTTCAGATTATAGTGTTACCTCTCGAATAAGAAGAAATTCTTACTCTTAAATGTCAGAATTCTTTCAAGATAGGATCATTGCCTGTCGAGAGAGTGGATTACCATTCCGCGATTTTGTCATTAGCATTGATCGGAATTCAGCCTGTTTAATGCGAATAAAGAATCAATGGGTTACAGAGGAACATATTGAAGGGTATTTATATAGAATATCATCAAATTTATTCTCAATTATTTTAATTCCAATTTTCTTTCAAAATGTTTTATTCCCTATTATTTTAAACCGTATTTTCAAAAAGCGTATTTTAAATATTTCATATAAAGTGTTTTGAAAATATTTAGGCCGAACACAAAATTTCATTCTTTATTTTACACCTAATAATATGAAATTGTTATTAATCATTTTTATATGTAGCTTAATATTAATAAAATTAATATTTAAATTAATTTAAATACAAATCATGTTACATTGAATATTATCCATTATTACTAATTAATTTCTTTTGTGACCCCCAAAAAAAATAATAATTTAGTAAGAAACGATAACTTACAATAAAATAATTTATAAAAAGTAGTTTCCTAAGAAGTGCTTGAATTTTGAAAAAAAATTTTATTACTTAAAATAACTAAAAAATTAAATTTCGTTTGTATTGCTTTAATTTATAGAAGTATGGATTTGATAAAAATAATAACCATTATTACTTTCGAAAACCAAACATAAAGAAAATTCTTCCTTTAATCTGAAGTCCATTAGTATAAACTTTAAAAAAAGATATATGCGTTTTAGGAGCTCTGTCCAGTTAATCATTCGTATAGTAAATTAAAAAATAATAAAAATTAAAAATGGTATAAAACAACTTAATTTCAGGCCAAACTATTTGCAAATTATTTTTGAATTCTTAACATTCAACCACTAAATTAAAAATAACATTCAGACTTAAAGTAGAAACTTCTTAGTGAAGTTTATTGCTTTCAATCACTTATTGCTTTGTCATTTATTGGTTTTTATTTTCTTCGTAATCACCTCTTTTAAAATCAGGTATAATTAACTGTTACAAATAATTCTCTCAGGTTTAGTTTATCTTATTTAACAATTGTGATCTATTATACAGCTGTTATTTAAATATTTACTTTCTTTGTTTTTGTACGACTACATTTACTTTATTCACATATTTAAATTGTGTTTTGCACCTTCCAAAATCAAAAGAATCATTTATGATTTATTTATTGTTTAATCTTACTAAAACCATAGGCGTAAAACAGTTTTTTTACGCAATTAATTTAAACTTCACCACACTTTAGAAAAATATATATTATTCAGTTTTCTCTGAATTTACTTTTATTTTAATATTACTCGTCGTTTTTGACTTTTAAAAAAGTTTTCAGAATTACTCTTACGAGTATAAAAAAACAATATTTTTATACAATCTCTGATACCTATGTAGAGCCTATAAAGTGATATTTAATATGTATATCTTCACTAATTTTAAATGTACTTCTTTTTCAATATCACTTTATAATGGTTTTTGGTATTTAATTTGAGGCATATTAATTTTCAATTAATATGCCTTAAATTAAATACCAAAAACCATTGTCAAATTCAATTAAATATGATTATTGTAACACAATTCGGTGTTTAAATTTATAATTTTTTTATATTTTTTATTATTTTCTTAATCATTCCTATAATATGTTTGAATTAGGGATGTCTATGATGCTTACAAGGTTATATAATCATGAAATTTATACGTGTATATTGTGTATGTATATATAAATATAACATAATATATATAAATATAAAGTATATTTAAATACAGCATACATATATGCTTTAAATCCATTTTTGAAGTTTATTTCAAGTACATGGGTTTTAGTGCACATACTAAATAAATTTTATTTGAAATTATTTGTTAAGTCTAATGTAATTTAAATTGAGAATTAAATTACAATTGAGAATTAAATTTAAATTGAGAATTAAATTACATTTAAAAATAGCTTATTTGTTTTTAAATTATTGAAATTTGTTTTATAGAGATATTTCAAAATAAAGTATTTTTATAACTGAAAATACTACTTGCTAGAACATCATGCTAGAAAACTGAAACGCTAAAAAGGGTGAGATTAAAAACTGTTAGATTTACTTCCAGAATAATTAATATAAAAAAAAACGTTTAAAATTTAGAAACCTTTCTTGATTTACTTTAATAGTCCATCAAATTTCAAAAATTGAAATTGGGTCACACTTTCAACCACGGAATAATAGCGAACTATATCATTTTTGTACTCGCATAAATTCAAGAATGTTTCAAATTCTCCCATCAACAGGTTAGTGAAATTTTAAGCTATAATATATTTTAGAAAAAACATATTTGAGTGAGTTAGTATTTCCTCTTAAGATGGCTGGCCATTATAACAACAACAAATCGGAGTAAGATTTTCTATAAATGCAATGGAAAGAAGGAGAATACATTTTGTATCAGTTGCAATAGTCTGCAAACATGTAAGACAACAGGTGCAAATGATTGCAAAAAAATATCGAGAACAATTTCCACTTGCTTTGCCGGGGAATAGGGAAACAAAAATATATATCCATTTTTTAAAATCTTTTATTCTACAGACAAAATATTTTTGTGGGTCTACTTTCTTAGAATTTTAGAATTTTAGAATTTTAGAATAGAATTTTTATTCCGTAATTATTATATTTTAAAATATATTAACTTTATTTTGGATTTGAAGTTCGAATCATTAAATATATTTAATTAAGAATTTGTGAATTTTAAGTAAAAATAAATAATATATAAAGTATAGAAAACTACTAAAAGACATTCGTTCAAGTCGAATGAATGAGTAAAACACATGAATATGTACGAATTTATGAAAGTATATTTATATAAAAGCAGCCCAACCTGTCTAGTCATCACTTCTGCCTCTTTGTAGTACTGAAAAGGTAGACAAAAGTCTTATCAAACAGGTATGATAACAATAACAGATAGTGACACATTTTAATACATACTGATAATACTTTTTAAATATTCCTACGTTATACATTAAAATTACATTTATAATATAAAGCGTAGAGCCACCAAACATGTCTAGTTGTTAGCGTAACTGACTCCGGATGGTGAGGACCTGGGTTCGAATCCCGGCTGGGCATGGATGTACTTTCTCTCTGTTTCTTGTCCTTTCTTCAGTTGATAAGCCCTATAAACGGGTTTGTGGTGGTGTGACGTGGGCGATGCTACTCGTACCTCCGTGACTTGGTTCACAGGTGCTCACCGGGTAACGATAAAATGAGTAGCAGTTTCCGGACTTGTTGAGGCAAATGGGCTTACTTGCTCACGGGTGCCCGCCATTAGAAATAAAAAAAATATTTATATAAAATGAATTAATATTATCTACGTTATATAAAATCAAGATGTTCTTTATTTTGCAGAACGCTTTGTCACTTTTATAAAAAATATAATATTATTGGCAAAAGATTACACTACAATTACAAAACAGATGATGCAAATTTGGTTCATTTGTTCATTATTGCACTATAAAAACATGAAATTCTAATTATTATTATAGAAACGCATTTGAAATTTCACAAAAGTTACCACATTTATAAAAAAGTTAAACCGCAGCACGATATATGGACCATTTGTTAAACATTTTGTATTTCAGAAGATTTGCTTCTTTTCATCACATTGAATTTGTTATTTATTCCAGTTTATATATTTTTCGATTTTTGTAAAGTTAATAAAAACTATTTTATGGTCTTATGTTTGTGCCACACTACATGGTTTATTGAAGTATTAATATATGACGAATGTTAAGATAGAAATTCTAAATGTATGATGAATTTTGAACTTAACGATTAGGTCTTTCCGAATGCATATAATTTTTTTAATCAGTGTATGGCCACTCATCCTGTAAAGTGGTCAGCGTGCTAGTATATTATCCATATAAACATGTCAGATTCCTAAACCATAAATTTACTTCTGCATAAATATATAATTCTAATATTCTTAGCTTTGTAAAATTCATATAATATATAACAAAATTACATGCTATACGACTTTTATTTTTACCACTTGATACTATTGATTGGCATACAAATGAACCCGATTTTTATAGAACGTTTATAGTGTCATTTTGAAATTTCACACTGTGTGAAGGCTCAATTTCATTAACCCATTACCTCCCAATGATCTATTTATAGATCTTCTCTCACTCAAAACTCCCGGTGAAAACGATATCTTTTAATCATTTCGCATTGGCATTTACTTGTTTCCTTACACTTATGGCTGCACCCCCAAATGAGATTGGCAGCATTTTTTCCCAGAGCAGTCCAACATCTAGCGTCTGATGTTCACCATTTTGAAGTTTCAAATTGTAGTTTTCGGTTTTGTATCCAACAGAAAATAAAATTTATACCTTTTTATGTGTTTTACATTTTCAATACCTCTTGAACTATTCTGGCTTATTTATATTAAAAAAAATAACTGTTTCTATTATTAAAATGTAAGTTTAAACATTCTGATCAATAACCGTTAGTAGTAGCTAATAACATTTTTCCCGCGTTTTATTTCTTTCAAAAAATGTCAGCGTAAAATGTTCCACACCACCAAAGAAGCGTTAGAATATATGTTTTGTTAGGAAATAAAGTCTGATATAACTAACTGCTTTACCATCTTATGTGGATGAGTTAACTCCTGAAACTCCAAAAGAACCTCTTGGAACACGTGGTAAAAAATGTTACTACCCATAGAACTAGGAGTAGCTCTATGGGTTATAAGATACAACCTAACTCTATGTTACAACCAGTAACTAATCCTAACAGCCACATCATCATTTTTTACAATTTCTTTCAATTCTTATGATCTGCTGGTCGAATTAGAAACACAAGGATTCAAACTCACGTGTACAATTAGAAACAACAGAACAGCTTCTTACCCTTTAATGCCGGATAAAATATTAGACAGAAAAAATCGTGATTCTTATGACTACTTTTTGGACGAAAACAGTGACAAAATTTGATTACATAGAGCCTTTATTCCAAGTTTCAAGGCATCAAAAAGGTTTGAAAGAAAATCCTTAATTTTGAAGCCTAATAATATTCACCAATATAACAAAAATATGAGGGGAGTCGACCAGCATGATTGGCTCATAAAAAAACACACAATTGAGATCCGTGTCAAAAAATTGTTATGGCCAATCTTTACTACAGTTATCGACAAGACTATCATAAATACGTATATTCTGTTCAATTTATCAAATTGAAAAGAAAAGTATAAAAGACATCCCTTTATACATCACCGTTGCGTACCTCAAACGGGGAACAAAAAGTCTAAGAAGGACATTAGAAGACATCTGATGATGTTATCAAGATCAAACGTCATAGACTCTGTGGTTTAGATAGAAAATACCATGTTATAGGAAAAAGACAAAACCAAAGAAGATGTCAGTTTCAAAACTGTAAGGGTATGCCTCTTAATAAAATAGACCTCATACGTTTTGTACAAAATGCAATGCAACCTTTTATCTGAAATGTTTTAAATTATATCACACTTAACTATTACAAATTGTCTGTATAAAGTTTAATTAAATAAGTTTATATTAATAAAATAATATTTTCTCTTTTAAATTCAATTAGTTGTTTTTAAATTCACAAAAGTTTCATTTTCCCCCTAAATTTGTAGTTTTTTAACTATAAAATGACAGGAAAGTTACTTGGTATTTTACTATCATAAGCGCCCAGTGATCTATTTATAGATCACCTATTATCTCAGCTGCTAATTACAGAAAAGGGATACAACTTCATAATTACTCTATTTATAATATATGAAATGTAATTTAAAAATATTTTTCAAAACTTTCGATTTTAAAATAATTTGGGCGTTAATCCCTGAACTAGAACAAATAATTATAAATAAACAATAAATGAAAAACGTATTTGTAAAGAATGCGAACAATATAATGTAACAACATTTGTCTTCCAAACCTATTAATATTTCCAAATGTAGATTAAATCAATTTTTGTTAAAGAAAATATTCAAAAATGAACACACTATGACAAAATTTTGTAGACTTCGTTGAATGTATTTGCGTGCCATAGGCTGCTTTCCATAAAAGGTTACTCCTCTAAGAATCATTTATATACTAAGTGAAATCAATGTAAATAGTGAATATTTTTGTAAAACAAATTTTTTGCGAAATAATTTAAGGTTTGTTGAAGTCGATAATATTAGTATTAATAAACGAAGCATATATGATTAGCTAATTTGCACGAACAATAGAATAAACACCGACAAATTGTTTAACATATGTTTCAGCTAAATAATTAATTTGGAAATATGTATAATTAAAATTTGTACTTCATATCTTGTGGTCTTAACCTTGTTTACAATTTTAAGATGGCAAACTGTATGTATTTCTACAAATGCTTAGATTATTCTTGAGAAAAGAATTGCCATTGTTCATCACAGCCACTGATGAGCAAAACAAATTCACGGACATTCTAATTTAAGAAAAAATATCCATTGGAATGAGTTTTTGATATTTTTCTGATTATCCTTTTTGTGGAATTAATACAGTTAACCACATACATAAATCTTGCAAATAGTCAAGACTGAATTAATCTTAGATATCTTACGAAAACCTTTTGTTATTATCATAAGCTCTATTTGATTATATAATGATATATTTGGGAGTTCTATTAGATGTTTTCTTTGTTAAAACTTCTTCAGCCACTTAAGATTTTCTCCGCCTAGATTTCTGTAGTGTAGAAGTATAGAGTTATCTTCTTCATCAGAATACAAGTGTTGTGATTCCCGTCATGTGAATTTTAATATGATTATGTCTTTTATACATTACGTTTGTGAATCATTAGAAGGTCCTTTGTGTTAATGGAGCAGTGTTGCAAATTTTTCCATAGTAAAATATTGAAAAGAATTACTCAAAGTAGTTGTATTCTCTTGAAGCTGCTGACAGGTTTTGAGTAAACTAAAGACTTGCAAACTTCTATCTGAATTTTTATCCATTCCGGACAATTTATGTGACAATATTATATCCGTTCAATATTAAGTCTTTCAATTTATTGACAATGGACAAAATCACCTGAATTGAAAAGAATATTAAATTTTTCTTATAATTTTTGCAATTCTTACTTCAGATTTCTTTTTTGCAATTTACGAATTTGATCTAGAGGCTATGTTCTTTATTATTAGCCATAATCTTGATGGTTTTGTGTTATTTATACGAACATATAACACGCCTATTTTTTTTTCATTGGAGAACTCTTTCAACACAATTTTTAAGTTTTACCTCATACGTTACAATGATTATTCTTTAAAATCCATGTAATTTTCTCAATATTTACTTGTGTTAGTTAAAGATTTAGATAAATATTACCTTTTATAAAAGAACGCAAGGGTAATTACTGTTGCGTATGATTGTAATGATTATTCGTACATAAATGATAATCAGCCTCTTTAGAATATTCAGCAAAATATCGTTTTAAAATGATTGCAATCGAAGCTGTTGTATGCTGCCTACCAATAAACACTTGGATACCTGCTATAAAAGATATGAGGACGATTTATTGAGATTGAATTGTTGGTAGAACCTCAGCAATAATTCAATCTCAATAAATTGTCCTCATGAAACAATTAGTCTTAAATTTCTGGAGCATGCTTTTAAAAAATCTTTGGATGATACAGTAATACCTTTGTCCATTAGGCTCAGAGAAGTAAAACGATTCACTGTAAAACACTGATCTTAGACGTTATATGCACCCTATAATTTGGCAATCTACTCACCCAAGTAGTGTTCCATAGGATTCAATATCACGATTCTGGAGAAGGTCCAGTTGGTTTATGCGATTGAAAGCATACTAAACTGTGATAGAAGTCACAACATGACACAACACAGCGTAGGAACCATACTTTATATATATACCATATATTACAATAGTGGAGTAAGAGCTTTTGAAGTTCGCGTTTAACCTACAATAAATTGGGATCAAGCGTCCTGGTCTCTATTCCACGAGAAACAACATCAAACCATAATTACACCTTCGCCAAACTTTACTATCGTCAAATGCATACTGGCAAAATGAGTTTTACTGGCTCGTGTAAAACTTGCACTCTTCCATGCAACACATAGGCCTTGAACCTGGATTCATCAAACCAGAAGATCTGTTTCTACTTAATCTATGCTCCAATTTTGATGTCTCTCGCACATTTGCAACCGAGTTTGATTTTGTAATCAAAAGCTTTTTGATGGGAAAGCAATATGAACATTAAACAAATAAGCTTACTTGCTGATGGTATTTATCTAAACAATAGTCCTTGATGCTTGATAGAATTCCTGGTATAAGTGTGCTACGGGAATGGTGCTGTGGTTTTGAGCTTTTTTATACAGTGCTCGTCTATCTCCATCTTTTATTTTCAAGGGTCTGCTTGGCCAGAGCTCATTCCGATAAACAATACTCACTTTCTATCTCTTAACCACAAAAATCAAAATCAATTTTGGTCAAAACGCATTAAATTGTCACTTAAGGATCAGCCACTTCTATAATACCCAGGAGTTACGCCTTTTCCTAAATTAGTACTGAGTTTCACTCAATATTGCAAGTTTTTTTGTTTCAATATAATTTTTCATACTTCAGTTTAATCTAGCAATTCATACTCTGCTTCAATTTAGTGAATCGATTGTTTTCTTTTTGATATTAATTTGTACAAAATTAAAAATAATAATTTTCATTTGGTTGAAATTAAAATTTAGCATTCTATTTATTTTCTGTACAATCTTCAAGTCAGTTATGGTATTCATAAATATTTTCGTTTATTATATAAGCATTTACATAATGATTTTTACATAAGATATTAGTCCTAAAATTTTATAAAAATATTTGTCAGTGTCAATGTTTTCAATCAAGTTGAATTTTTTTGAAGTATGAGAAATGAAATGAGTTCCTAAATAATTATATAAATTATAATCAATAAAAATTATTGGAGTAAATGAAAATGATTAATGATTGAGAAATGATTAATGAGTGACTTAATGTAAGTGTAAATGATATTGTACCATGGTGTCAGATTTGTTCCCAAACATCGGGTAAAGAACTTATTTATCATATCGAATTTAAAATTCTCTACCTTATCTCATAAAATAAATAAAAAATATTAAAATATCAAATGTTCACATCAGATAATATAATTTCATATTTGTTGCGGTCGAAATATATTCTGTTCAATGAATGCGTATTAATTATAAATTTTAATAAGTGAGCAAAACGTTATGAATTTTTAAGTTATAATAAATTTTAAAAAATAAATTAATTGAACACGAAATCACATTTTTATCTGAAGAAATAATTACCATATAAGTCCAAGAGTGTATAAATTTATAATTACTGTGATTTATTTTTAATACTTCTTATTTGTTGTTCATTGAT
>JAPDSC010118079.1:9051-37049 GCA_026290005.1 Latrodectus geometricus
ATAGTTTCTAAATAACAGATTTTATTATTCACTGCAGAGATTCTTATTACGAATGCTGTTGTTTACTGAATATCATTTTTGCCTTTTTTTTTTAATGCTTTGGATTCAAGTTTTGGTAAAAATTTACTGTACGGTCGCTCTTGACAACTTTTTAAAAGAACCGCCAAAAATCTCGCCAACTTCGCCAATCTGGTCAAGCGAGGTTTGAAAATAAACAGAATATTCCATTTTTCATTGGTCGGTTCCCATTTTATCAGAATCAACCATTTTTCATTGGTCGGAACCCCTCGTCTGTAATTGGTCAGAATTTGTTGGGTTGCCAGAAAATGTTATTTATCTCCAACTTTGGAAAATCGCGCCAAGAGCGACAGTATAGTAAATCTGAGCCATATAAGAATATTAAATTTATTTTAAAATCTAATCATTATAAAGTAAATTATTTCCGGAAAAAATTATGTAAAATTTGTTTTACGGTTACCTATCCCATAAGGCCTTGCGGTTGCTATCAAAAGTAATGGAACATTGAAATTAACGTACTTCAAAGACCGACGATATTATTGGGATAAGTTTAATTAAAATTCATATAAGTATCTTTTATATTTCCTTTTCCTTCAGTGCATTTCTCTTAAACAAGCCTGTAAAAGAATTTCTGAATTATTGAAATTAAACTTGAAATTCAGGAAGAAAATAAATTAAGATGAAGGAAGGAAAATTACAAAACAAAATTAAGGTAAATTAATCACGAATCCTCTAGGCATAGTGAAAGTATTGTTCAGATTTAATTTTTATCCTATTTCCTTAATTTCCATATTTGCATTTCAATTTTTTGCTATCAAAATTTGCATTTAATTTCTGTAATAATCGATGCATTTTATACCTTTTTATACCAATCCAACAATAACAATTCTTGATGAAGCATGTTACGATTGCTTCGAAGTTAAGAATCGTTATTCTTGAATATCTCTTCAATAAGTACACTGCTCAAAACAATTAAAGGATATTGCGGTTGTAGGTGGATATTGTGGCTGGGAAACTTTGTAACTGATTGATACATGGCCGAAAGACGTAGTGGGTTTATTAGAATAAATTGCACATGTTTGGTACAAAAAAATGCATTTTATTGCACATTTGTGTACAAAAGGGAAAAAAAAACACTATTTGTGCATATGAGAAAATAAAAGAATAAGAAAAGGTGTTTCCTTTAAAGAAAATCATTTTCAATAGGGCTAAGGTTTCCATGGACGGCCAGTAATGTTGAACGCCTTTGAGACATGGAGTCAATGAGGCTATTAAACACGAGTTGGGGTATTCTGTTCCACTCTTCCAGAAGAGCTCTTTCCAGTTTGTGGGAGTGCTCTTGAACAGTTTGTGGGAGTGGTTGGTGGCCAGCAACTCGTCTTCCTAGAGCGTCCCAAACGTGCTTTATTGGATTCATGTCTGGAGAACACGCTAGCCATTCCATTCGTATGATTCCTTCCTCAAAAAGAAATCCTCCACCAGGTTGGCACGATTTGGCATGCAGTTATCCTCCATTCAAATGAAGTCATTTCCGATTGCTGCAGCGTAAGGGACTACAATAGGTCTGAGGATCTCATCCTTATTTCGGCGGCCAGTCAGAGGTCCATCTCGAATGATATAGAAGTCTGTGCGTCCGTTAATGGAGATGCCACCATACACCAACAGTCCCTCACCGCAAAATCTGAAACTTTCGTGCACGAAAGCAGGATTATTCCTACTGTCACGGTCCCTCCAGATGAAAATACGCCTATTATCAGGATGAACAGAAAAACGGGACTCGACAGAAAAAAGAACATTGCTCCAATCATTTCTCTTCCAGTTCATATACTCTGTTGCCCACTCTCTGCGGCCGCGACGATGTCTTGATATTAGTTTAACACATACCATCGGTCGGCGAGCAAACAGACTTACACCATGGGGCCGGTTTTGGACAGTCTGAGTTGAAACCATGGTGTCAGAAGCCGAGGGAAGGTGTTGTAGGAGAAGAGCAGCGTTCATATTTCGGTGTCTCCGAGCCGTTAACACTAAATAACGATCTTCATTGGGTGTTGTAGCACGTCTACGACCTTTCCCTGGTCTTCGACCTGCACTTCCAGTCTCCAAAAAACGGTTCCAGATCCTGGAAATCACACTTTGTGACACTCCAATGACTTGCGCTATTTCGGTTTGAGTTTGGCCCCCTTCTAACCTACCAACAACTCTCCAAGCTTCTGAATGGATTAAATGATTTCGCTGAGACATCGTACTCATCGAAACAAAGGAGTCACTGAATGCCGATCATCCTTGACTTCATTGTCTTTCATTCAGTTGAAAGTCAAATTTAATTCACTGGCGCTGAAGCGACGTTTTTGATGTCAAACTCAAAATTAACATACTCCACAATTTGAAAATCAGAAAAATTTGCATTTGTGATTCTCTTCTTCCATTTTTGGCAAAAAAATTCCGCTTATAGCTTTATTTTATATAAAACTTACAATATCCTTTAATTGTTTTGAGCAGTGTATATTACAATTCATTTTCAAATTACTTTAACTTCGTCATTCATATTTGATAAGCTTTTTCTCCGCCAGTTTACATTCAAATAATGGCTAATTCATTGAAATTTATAAATAATCAGGTTATTATAGCAACAGTAAATTAACAGGCTTAACCAAATATTTACAAACCACTGCTTTGATTTTATATTTGAGAGTTTAAAAGTGGTATTAGAGCGGGTACAACCTGCAGGCTTGTAGGCTTAGCTTACAATGTACCTTATTTTCTTGAAATATATAGTTGATTTGGAAAAAATAACGATATTTTCTAATTTTAATGATATTTATTATATACTAATTTTAGTTCAAATCGCTGTTTTTATCACAAAGTAAGATCAAAGTAGATTAGCTAAAAACAAATTGAATGGAATTTAGAACAATATCAGGCTAAGATTTACGGTACGGTCACAATTGGCGTGAGTTTCCCCATATTTGGTGATAAATAACATTTTCTGGCAACTCAACTCATTCCGACTAATCGCAGATAAGGGATTCTGACCTATTCCAACCTCGCATGTGCAAAATGGGGAGATTTTTGGCGACTTTTTTAAAAAGGGCAAGAGTGACCGTACAGTAAATCTCAGCCCAATTTGAATTTGTTTCAAGTTACGAAACTGTTAAAGTCCTTGAAAGGCAACTTTAAAAGGCTTAACCAAAGATCCAGATGTTCACTAATGACGGAAGAGCACGTTGAATAGGTTTTGGTTATTATTAAAGTCTCTTTTGTTTCGTTTCAATGCATTCCTGTAAATGGTACATATTCTAAAAAATCGGAAGGACATAATGTCCAAAGAAAAAAACTACATTTTTAAAAATCCCAAGAAATCATTATTATTTTCATTATTTTCCAAGAAAACATCATTATTTTTTGTCAAAAAAAAGTGGAAATGTAGAAAGGGAGAAGGGAATTCGATGCCATAAATATTTCTCCTTTGTCGCCAGAATTTACATCTGGATAACATTTCTACTAGAAATAAAGCTTCCGTTCTTGAAGCAAGATTTCAAGAATGGAATATTTTTACTTAATTAATCATATTATGCCATAATCAACTTATTATAAGAAAGTTAATATCAGGATTAGTTATATATTTTAAAGTAATTACAAACTCTGTAATCAAAATTTTGAAATGAAACAAATCTTTTGTTCTAATTTAGCCTGAGATGGTTATCCTAGAATAAATATCATTTCCATTCCATTAAACTTTCTCGATTCAAGTCTAGATAAGAAAGAACTAGGAAAACAAACAAAATAAGCATTTAGTTTTGTAAATTTTCCAACTCGTATGCAGCTTTGAGTTGTGAAGTAAATACGTGAACTGAATACAGGTGGTTATCAAAATAATGGAAACACCTTAGATTTTGAAGGAATCCTTTATTAATATGGCGTAGGACTGCCTTTATGTAATACAGCTTAGATTCGAGTCGTACAAATTTGAGGATCAAATTGTACAAATTTTGAATAGTGTTTAGAGAAATATTGTATCATTCTTTATGGAGATATTGTGAAAGTCCCGTGTTGTTGTCGTTGCCAATGACACTTGGCGTCGCCAAGCCCGCCCGTCACAGAGACTAGGCGAATGAAGTCAGAGAGAGTCTTCCGTTTATTAATAGAGCACCCTCATTCGAAGGTGGAAGTAATATTTTTGGCTCATAGGTGGCAGCACCACCTGAATCTTTCAATTTAGAGATTGAAACTAGTGAAGACCCAAAGCCTGGGTCCAACCATCTCCAGACGTATGCGCAGTTAGATGTGTGTGATTTGCGTAATAAGAACTGTTTTTCCTTCGAGTCCCAATAGACCCCCATTCGACCCCTTGGGTCAGATAGACCACTTTGGTGACCCCTGATTTAACCTATACTCAAAATGATAAAAAACAAAATTAAACTAAATACAGGAAACCTGGGGAAAGTAATTAAAACTTTGACTTTTCAAAATTTTGCATAAAATCTCACTATTCCGCACAAGCGAGATGTAAAAAAGAAACAAAATAAAGAAACAATGTATAGCCTATGCGAAAAAAAGGGGTGCCAGAAAATATTATTTATCGCCAAATATGGAAAAATTCCGCCAAGGGTGACCGTAGAGTGAATCTGATCCAAATTAGCGTATCATTGTAGATTCCTTGGGGCAAAAATACCCTATATTACAAAATGTAATTATTTTCCTTCTTAAAACTTCGGTTGGTTGGTTGGGTCTTATGGCGCAAGGACCAAAAATGGACAAGCTGCTCCATCTTAAAACTTCGTCAAAAGCAGTTGTTCACCATGTATTAAATGATGTTAGTTGTGAAACTTATTTATTTTATATTATGAGAAGTTATCAATTAATGATATTTCTATATTTTAATTTTCGTCATTTCTGCACTTTTAAATTATTGTTTGAAGCAAGATTTTTTTAAAAATATTATAACGTAGTTTTTTTTTGTAGTTCATAACGTTGTTGTTGTTACTGTTGTTAATGACACTTGGCGACGCCAAGTCCGCCTGTCACAGAGACTAGGCGAATGAAGTCAGAGAGGGAGCGTCTTCCGTTTATTAATAGAGCACCCTCATTCGAAGGTGGAAGTAATATTTTTGGCTCATAGGTGGCAGCACCACCTGAATCTTCCAATTTAGAAATTGAAACTAGTGAAGACCCAAAGCCTGGCTCCAACCATCTCCAGACGTATCAATTTGTAATGGGAACATCGACGGTTTAACGTGCCCCAGTCGCCATTAGTGAACACGATGGATTTTCGGATAAGCCAGGATTCGATCTCACTACCTTTTGGTAACGAGAACGATGCCCTAACCAACCAGGCCACCACGGCCCTGAAAGTTCCGTGGGAGATGCCAGTACAGGATATCGATTCCGGACTTAAAGCTCTAAAATAGACAACAACGATTCGATTATATTGAGGTCTGGGGACTGTTCGGGCCTAGGTAGATGTTCCACTTCATTCTCATGTTCATCAAAGCATGATTGGACAACTCTGGCTGCATGAATGGGGACATTATCATCTTGGGAAATAGCATCTCCTTCAGGTAACAAAGTTTGCATCATAGGATGGACCTGGTCAGCTAAAGCTTCTTTATATTTCTCCCCAGTGATCTTTCCTTAAAGGGTTACGATTGGACCAGCAGAAAACCATGACACGGCTGATCCACCTCTATGCTGCCCATACCACGACCGATCCACCTCTATGCTTGACAGTTGAAAAGAGGCAATTAGGATCGTACGCTTGTGCAGGTGTTCTCTAGACATGTACCCGTCTTGTTGTGGGGAAAAGTGAGAAATATGATTCGTCGGACCATATAACAGTCTTCCACTTATCCATCGACCAGGTTTTGTGGTTGTGGCACCACTCTGAACGACGTTTGGCATTAGCATCTGTGACAAATGGCTTGGGAATTGCTCTTCTGCCGCAGATGTTCTCTTTATGAAGGTATCTGTTATTATTGATAACTGTTATCCTAACTGTTATTATTGACACTGGAGAATCCAGATGCTGATTGAGCTATTCAGTCTTTTTGGCTGCAGTTGTTTTCTTTTTAGACATTACAATCCGCTTTAACCACTTAACAGTTTCGTTTTTCTGCCATATTATGCCCAAAAATAAGCACATTTTTTATAAACAATTTTGTATTAAAATCGATTGTATAAACTCAAATCCTCAGTCAAAATTGTTAGAAATATAGCATTTATTAATTTATTTTAAATTTTTAATTAAGCGAAAAAATGGCATTTTTACTTAAAGTGGGTTTTTTTTAAGAACAACTAACTGAACTGTAAAGAACATTTTCTGCCACTAGAGAAGTCCGATAACGAACTTTCACAACTGCCGGAATCATTTAGCGAAATTTCCGATTCACTGTCTGATTCAATATCAGAATTATATTCTGTATTAAGCTGCTCACTATCTCTCATTGTAACACAAAATGAGGAAAGAAAGTATTCGCAACGCCTGATACAGAGAGAGCCATCTATTAGAAGCAATGGAAACTAAAAAAATGAGAAAAAGCCGGGCAAATCAGTGGATCGGCGTAAAAAAACATGCTGCCCGAGCGGCGCTCGGGCAAATCAAAAAAGTCCCCTTTCGCTACACCCGAGCGGCGTTCGGGCAAAACTGGTAAGTGGTTAATCCCTTCGCGACGGGAAGCGCAAACGCGAGCTCATCGCCGAGGCCGGCAGTGTCTTACGCGAGCGTCTGTCCAGGGCCGGGAGCTTTTTTGCTATTAAGCCTAAATCCATGAAATTTCAGAAATATCAACGCAACATTCTTTATGATCAGAATATATCAAAGTATCACTATCAGAATCTGTTTAAGAATCAATATTTGAAATATTTTGCATCATTTCTGCTATTTCATGTACTGTTAAACATTTTCGACGCTTCGACATAGCAACGGTAAAAGCAGAGAGAATTCACGTCTAACAAGATCTAATAATTTTCTAAAAGCTGCAAATCGAAATACCCAACGCTTTAGCGAAAATAAAACTTCTCAATTTACAATAAACTACTACCATGTACGATTTTAAAGAGACGCCATAAAGCACACCATTCCGAAACATTTATTTCCCCTTTTGTTTATATAATCAAAAACATGTGTATGTGAGTCATGCTTCTCTCATTTCGAGTAGAAGGTCTAATGTACATGTATCTGTAACCATATGGGCATACAGTGCCATCTTGTGGCAGAAATTATAGTTTTTAAAACGTTCCAGAACACTGGCACAAATATGTGACAGTCGGCGCTGAACGGGAAAATGCTCTGGCACGCTTGCGTGTCGGCCGGGAAGTGAGTGTGTTCGTTGCTGACACGTAGACATGACAGTCGGCGCGAAGGGTTTAATACCCGCCGGTCTCTTTCACTCAGCTTCTCCTTCCGTCCACTATTTTGCTTTGCTGAACTTCTCTTTCCGTGCTGTGTGTATGCTGTCATGGCTTTAGACACCGTACCTCTAGAAACACCTGAAAGCTGGGATGTTTTGGTCACTGTCGCTCCAGCTATTCGGGCTACTACAATTTGGCGTCTCTGAAAATGTGTGAGGTCTGACATTTTACGCTCCTGACAAAAATTCAAAACGTTGACAACTCTGCTGATGTTCTCATACTACCTAATATATGTATTTTTATGTTAAAAAATGTGGTAGCTAAGATTATATTAAGTTGGGGAAAAAGTAATCCATTATTTTTTCGGTAGACGTCTGTAGTGATCGCTATCTCGTGAGGTATCCATCAAACAATTTCAGATTTATGCTCGTTGGAAAGATGACATTGGACACTAAAATATCCTCTACCGGTTTTTTGTTTGGTTCATTCAGTTACGAGAACAAGGTTTTAAAAATTCGATACATTTTCGTTTTTCTCTTGTAACGGCGAAAAAGATAGCCGGGTGGCTAAAATTGTGAAAGGTGTTTATCGTCCTATATTAGACTGTAACAACCAGTTACGTACAATTTTTGTTTCGTCGATTCCGTTCGGGTATTTTGGTTGTTAGAGATGCACCTCGCATGTGGATACAGCATCGTCGAAAATGTCTATAAAATATCAAAAATGATCGAAGTTAACTGCATGTCATCAGTCGTAACGCGCAAGACCAAAAAATCTACATGAAAGCTCTTTTAAACCTTTTTACAAAGCGAATCCAAAAGAAGTTACATAAAGTTCACGTAAAAATAATGGATTTTTTTTTCCCCAACCTAATATTTTAATGCTTACGAAGCGAATTCTTAAATGTCCCTTTTATTTACAAGTGTTTCCATTATTTTGATAATCACCTGTATATCGTAACAGAGTGATTTTTTTTTAACAGAGCATTGTTACCAAGTCAGAAATGTTATCTTATGTAAAATATAAAAATTAAGTTTGCTAAACATAATGTAATTATGTTCGCAACATACTTACATTATGAAATACATACTTACAACATACTTATAACACATAATTACATTATGCAACATACTTACATTATGTTAGAAACATAATGTTTTAAACGGCAACATTTGAAATCATTAACAATATTCTAACGACATTCGCTGGTGAAAATGCGCTTTAGGTCCCCTACTCTGCCAACTTGGCGAAATTGTGCTGTGGGTCCCGTAATTGGCGCGTTTTCAAAAACGCTGTTGCCATGGCGATAATGGAATACGATTTTTAACGATTTTCAAGGGCAATTAGCAACCAATGAAAAGGACTGATTTTTCAAACTGAAACTAATTAACAACCAATGAAAATGCTAAAAGAAAAAAACCAATTAATGAGCATGCGCGAAAAAGCGCTTCAAATATTTTCCTCCGGAGGTTGCCATAAAGAGCTAATTAGGGATAAAAACGTCCGGTTTACCACACTTGGTACATTTATCGCCAAGTTGGCAGAGTAGGGGACCTAAAGCGCAGATTAACGCATTAGCTATATGAGGCACATATTTTGCATTTTTACCTGCACGATATTGATCATAAACTTCACGAAAGACAAATTAACGAATGGTCTGTAGTGCCTGAAAGTTGCTTCAGAAAAATCAAATATCGCGTGAAGTCCAGATATTTGTGTCACTTCATAATCAAGTATTATAAGGCCCCAAGTTATGAGACATGCCATAAATTTTTCAACTGTGATAACACATGGATCAAATAAACCTGGAAAAAATATTCATAACAAATCAATTTTTAAAAAAATGACTAAGGAAGAAAAGGTTATACATTTTAAACTTGGGATAAAACGTGGATTAAATTTATCTGGGAAAAATGGGAACAACTTTGATATACACCCCAAAAATTAAGCGACAAATCTTGCGCTCCCTATGGACGTTTTAGAGTTGCTGTTTCTTATTTTGGTGTTGCTAATTTAGGTTTTTTTCAGCTTTTAGGATTTTGCTGTTGCCAAATTTAGTGTTTTGTACCATTTTCTGAGTTTTTATTTTAAAGTTTTTTATGTAATTATTTGTATTTAGCGAGAATTCATCTTGGCGAGTAAAAAAGGCGCCAAAAACAGGTATTATGGCTGGTGAGCGAAAAAAGTCGCCAAATTTGCGATTTGGGGGGTACATTAAAGTAGTTCCAAAAAATGATTTACAAATTGAATTTTTCAGTAACAAAGACTAGGTTTTTGCGAGAGAATTGTAAAGAGATTTATCATAAATTTTAGTTTTAGATAACATTTGGATTAAATATTACAGAAAATTAATAATTAATCGATTTTTTTCAGTCAAAACTGACCAATGTAGTATTTTTCAGACACAAAGTCTTGTTTATTACGAGAGACCACGTTAAGAGATTTATCATAAACTTTCTTATAAGATAACATTTGTATTTAAATATTACAGAAAATTAATAATTAATCCATTTTTTTATATCCAAAATTGACCAATGTAGTATTTTCAGACACAAAGACTAGTTTATTAAGAGAGAATTGTAAAGAGATTTATCATAAACTTTGGTTTAAGATAACATTTAGATTAAATATTACTGAAAATTAATAATTAATCCATTTTTTTATATCCAAAATTGACCAATGTAGTATTTTCAGACACAAAGACTAGCTTATTAAGAGAGAATTTATCATAAATTTTGCTTTTGGAAAACATTTGTATTAAATATTACAGAAAATTAGTAATAAATCGATTTTTTTTCAGCCAAAATTGACCAATGTAGTATGAGAGCCAATTTAAGAAACATACCAACATTTTTCAACTGAGATTACATTTGCTTCGAGTTCCTTTCAATAAAAATATGATTTAAAATTTGAATTTTTTTTAAAGAATACAGTTAATATCTCATGAGAGAATAAGTTAAAAGACATAAATTTATCAACTTTGGATTAAATGTAACTGCTATCATAAGCAAATAAAATTCTAGATATCTGTCAAAGGGAAACATTTCCTATCAATGTAAATGAAAATGAGTTCATCTTCCATCTGAGTGTCCTAGAATGATTGTTAGGACAGTAATCTCACAGATTGTTGAAAAATGTGAAATAGATATCTTGCGTCATCAGTGAAAATTCGGTGGAGGGAGTAAAATCACTGAAGAAATTGCTGAATCATCACGTGATCACAGTTGCAAAAGTTTTCTCACACTGTAAATATTAGTTTGGGGAAAAAGTTATCCATTATTTTTTGGGTAGACGTCTGTAGTGATCGCTATCTCGTGAGGTATCTATCAAACAATTTCAGATTTATGCTCGTTGGAAAGGTGACATTTGACACTAAAATATCCTCTTGCGGTTTTTTGTTTGATTCATTCAGTTACGAGTACAAGGTTTTAAAAATGGAAGACAACAAACAGAAAATTCGATACATTTTCGTTTTTCTCTTGTAACGGCGAAAAAGATAGCCGGGTGGCTAAAATTGTGAAAGGTAGTCATCGTCCTATATAAGACTGTAATAACCAGTTACGTACAATTTTTGTTTCGTCGATTCCGTTCGGGTATTTTTGATGTTAGAGATGCACCTCGCATGCGGATACAGCTTCGTCGAAAATGTCTGTAAAATATCAAAAATGATCGAAGTTAACCGCATGTCAGCAGTCGTAACGCGCAAGACCTAAAAATCTACATGAAAGCTGTTTTAAACCTTTTTACAAAGTGAATCCAAAAGAAGTTACATAAAGTTCACGTAAAAATCATGGATTTCTTTTTCCCCAACATAATATTAACAGATTCTTATAATGTCGCTACTTTTGGCTTTTATGAACAAAAGAATGGTTTTGAAGAAAATTACATAAGAACTAATTAGCAAAATTTTATATATAAAATGTGTTAGATTAACACTGCAAATGAAATGCAAGTAAGGTTGCAATTAAAAGAAAATTATACATTTTATAAATATTACGTAATAAAATGTAAATTTAGATCTGTATCTTCACATCTTTATTTTATTCTTAGTGTATGGAAGTTTTGATTTTAAGATTAAGAAATTGGAAAATATCAATTAAAAATAAAGATTTAATCAATTTGATTCAATTTGAAAATAATATTTTTCTGCTTTTTTTCCATCATATCTTTAAAAAAATGTTTGAGATTTGCAACGTTTGGCGACATAATGTTTTACCGACACGTTTTATAACAGGAACTAATAATTTTTTACTAAATAGGTTCGAATGTAATAGTGGTATGTGAGCAGACATTTATTATATATAAATATATATAATAATTCAAGAAAAGTCATAAGGAAGAAATTAAATTTCAAATCAAAAAGTTCTTTACATAAAGAGGCAACAACAGAGTTTCCAAAAATTTCAAAGACGTAACAGTGCAATAAAACAATAAATATTATTTGAATCACATCACATAAAAAAAAGTCAAAACAACCTAAAAATATGATTTCATTATAAATTGGAGGTCTTTCATAATGTTATCTTTTGTTTGTTATGTCTACTAATCAATTGGATTATAATTTCCTGAATTAAAGATTAAAAGTCTACCACGTGTGTAATGTTAGACAAAGAAAAAAAAAGAAAACACGACATTCTTAATAGACTTGACATTAACCTTCCTTCTCAAAACTATACATCAGAAGGTCACATTCTATGGAAAGGAAGAATTTTTATCCTGCTACAAAATAATTAATTCAAGAACATTAATAAACCCAAAATCTCGTTTTTATTATCAAAATCGCTTTTGAAGGTGTTTATCCGATAGGCTGAACCAGATCCATGAGACCAAGAACTGACGAAACAAGAAGAGGACCTCGAAACAAGTCCTATTTATCAAGTCCTAACCAGGACGTTGAAGGGCGTCAATTTGCATTTCTTGACGTGCGGAAGATCTTGCCAATTTTAAGGCATTTCAGGTGTCCACTAATGAGCTGATAATATCATGAACTGATAAGATGTCATAGAGACTTTTGTAGTATTTCTTTTTATTAATCATTTGTTCTTTAGTTCGTTTTCGACATTTGCCACTGAAAATATTAATACATTTTTAAATCCATATCAAGTTAAATATTAGTTTGGGGAAAAAGAAATCCATTATTTTCACGTGAACTTTATGTACCTTCTTTTGGATTCGCTTTGTAAAAAGGTTCAAAACAGTTTTCATGTAGATTTTTAGGTTACGACTGCTGACATGCTGTCAAGTTTGATAATTTTTGATATTTCATAGACATTCTCGACGATGTTGTATCCATGCGAGGTGCATCTTTAGCATCCAATTACCCAAACGGAATCGACGAAACCAAAATTGTGCGTAACTGGTTGTTACAGTCATATATAGGACGATAAACACCTTTCACAATTTTAGCCACCTGGTTAGCATTTTCGCCATTATAAAAGAAAAACTAAAATGTATCGAATTTTCTGTTTGTTGTCTTCCATTTTTGAAACCTTGTACTCGTAACTGAATGAATCCAACAAAAAACCGCAAGAGGATATTTTAGTGTCCAATGTCACCTTTCCAACGAGCATAAATCTGAAATTGTTTGATGGATACCTCACGAGATAGCGATCACTACAGACGTCTACCGAAAAAATAATGGATAACTTTTTCTCCAACCTAATATAATTTTAGAAATAAGTAGCTCAGTTTTATTAATGAAAAACAAGCAAAAAGTAATAGATTCCACTCTGTGTAAAGATGTCGTTAAAGGAGCTAAATTCTTAAAAAGAAATATAATAATAATTTATCTATTTTTTTTTTTTTTTTTTTTTTTTTATCAAACATCAAAATTATCTACTATCAATTTAATTTACTGGGAAGGAAAAAAAGGCTCCGAACTTGATAAAATAAATACAAAATTGCGCTTGATGTTAAAGCCGTAAGTGGCGTCTTGGCGATAATATTGATATCATGTTATATTTAGCAACGGAAAAAACTCCACTTGAAATAATACAATGGATAGGAATATTATTGGAACGACTTAAGTAGTAATAGAGATGTTAACTCCCATAGCTTAGCTAATAATGGTTCCGTAATGATATGAATTCGGTCGTGCAGGAAATATTGACATATCATTTGAAGAAAATCGCTGGACTGTTGCCAACAATTGCTTGAATAATATATTTTTCCAAAGTCAGAGCACCTTGGATGTTCGTTCTTCATGATCTAACAGTATAATACTCCTGAGTATATTGCAACTTCTAAATGATTTTAGGCTAATGGTGTCTTTTGTTAAAGGACCTGTCAGCCTCCCATGACATCCATTTCCAGTGGATGCCCCTCTCACGTGGGTCTACTTGGTAACGAACGCACTGATCAGTTGGCTAAGGAGGGTACTTCCCTACCAGCCTCTTCAAATCTGGCCCTCACTTACACAGAATTATTTTCTACCCGCAAAAACACTGTCAATAAGGCCTGGCTTGTCCCACCAAATCACGTTTGGTAGCCCCGTAAGCGTCCCGGTGGTGCCCTTGACTTTCAGGGCACACGTGCCTACCAAGTCGTAATCAGCAGATTTGTCAGTGGGCACACTAAGGGCCTCACTTTTAGCGGGCGTTCCAAACTTTTCCCAACCTCCAAAAAATGTTACTCCAACGAGGCTAATCCTCAACATATTCTTGTTTTCCTCAACATATTTTTCGATGGGGGAGTTTCTTGAGAGACCTCCCCTCTTCCTCGATTTTTTGAGGGTATATGAACTTATATATCTGGTGCAGATCCGCTACCCCAGATGGGATTGGAAACAACAACAACAACAGGCTGATGGTGCACATTTATTGACTGAGGCCGCTGTGACCTGAGTTGGTGAAAACGTCGCTCTCACCAGAAAACAGCGAGTTCGAATCTAGACTTAACCAATTATCCAGATGTTCACTAATGAAGTCAAGAACACGTTGGATAGGTTTGGATCGCAATGTCATCCATGTGAAATGATACTTCTGGAGGTGGTGCGCATAGTATTGGGGGTCTTCTACAAGATACCTACTTTTAAATTAACAAGACTCTCATTCCGCTGTTTCTACTTAACAGGAAGAACTCAACTCCCCGTGCCAAGTACATTGAAGTGTGCAATAACAATATATTATCGATTATCCAGCCTAGAGCTTAATCCTGTAGAATTCACGTCGTGAGAAGAAAAGTTGTAAAAAACATTCGCAACAATACTGGTGAAAAATGGGCCGCGGTGGTCTGGTTGGTTAGGGCGTCGTTCTCGTTACCAAAAGGTGGTGAATTCGAATCCCGGCTTAGCCGAAGATCCGTCGTGTTCACTAATGGCGACTGGGGCACTTTAAATCCGTTGGGTCGCAATTTCCTCCATGTTCCCATAAAAAATTAATACCTCTGGGGGCGGTTGGAGCCAGGCTTTGGAGCTTCACTGGTTTCAATCTCTAAAATTGGAAGTTTCAGGTGGTGCTGCCATCTATAAGCCAAAAGTCCTACTTCCACCTTCGAATGAGGGTGCTCTATTAAAAAACGGAAGACGCACCCTCTCTGACTTTATTAGCCTAGTCTCTGTGACGGGCGGGCTTGGCGTTGCCAAGTGTCATTAACAACAACAACAACTGGTGAAAAATATGCAACTGAACTGTACCACAGATTCAAAAATATATAATTTCAAATAAATAGGTAAAAATCGAGACAAATTATTTTATAGAAATTAATAAAAACCATGAAGAATACGATTTATGAACTCATTCTAAAAAACAATGGAAAGAAGTTGAAGAGGAATTTGATTTCTGATTTTCGTGAATCTATTTTCTTGAAATAATTATTTTACGTACTTTTAATTTTCCATGTATTTTCTTGGATTTCTATATTATTTACATATTTTCTTAGCGTATGTAATATAATTTAAAAATGGAACTTTATAGAAAACTTTTCCTCAACAGGATTTTTATTTTTACTCGTTATAATTATTTTGATAAACCTCTCTGCTAACATCTATTCAAGAGAAAAACACTATATATTTAAATAAAAACAGTGCATTTTTTTTAAAAAATCTATCTTTTTTTTTTACTGATTTTTATTCACGGGTATTCATTTGATTGTCATGAGAGATATTACGTAGCGAACAAATGATTACCTTGGATACATTTTATCAAAAGAAAGAACCGAAAATTTTCAAAATTTCTACCACAATTATAGTGCCAACTCATAATTATGACATCTGGCAAGAAAAAAGTTTCACTATAATTGAAATCAACTACAACTCCATGCTTCTATTTCAATGTTCTAAGGCAGGGGTCGCCAAACTTTTTTGATCATCGCCCCATATATGATTTTTCGAAATCTCCATAGACCCCCACAAAGGTAATTTTCAGTTAATTAAAATAAAACTATATATTAGTCTAAATATTTAATAAATCAGAAACAGTAAGTAAAGTAGCTACAGATTTTTTACTTCTTAATGAGATGAGTGTGCCTGGTGTTTCTTGACAAGGTTCGCTATATTGGGTTCGAAATTAGTCAATTTTAACCGTAAATCCCCTCGAAGCTCCACATTTAATTTATTTCTGTTTTTAGTTGAAATTGAGTTAACGTGACTGAAACCGGCTTCAACCATATACGAACTGGGAAACGCCAGCATAAATGGCTGAGCCATTTCGTAAAGTTTCACATATTTTTGCTTTATTTGACCAAAATTTATGTATTGTGAAATTTTTAATAAGCGTTTTTGCTTCAAGATCGGACAACAGTTCAGCAAGCTCATCTTGTATGTTGATGTCGACGTTATCAATTTGCGCCGAAAATGGAGCAATAATCCAATAGGGATGTCGATGTCTTCCAAATCAACAAAGCGCAGTTTAAAATAGTCGTTTAATTTATGAAGATGATTTGTATTAAGAACTGTTTTTCCTTCGAGTCCCAATAGACCCCCATTCGAGCCCTTGGGTCAGATAGACCCCTACTGTTGTTAAATAGACCCCTTTGGCGACCCCTGTTCTAGGGTCACATGCAAAACCACAAAAGGCGTGGGAGGAAATAAGTTTGGCTGTTGATTAATAATAATGCTTTTATTTCAGTAGCTCAATGATTCTAAACAAAATAGCGCTGTACACGTAACATTATCAAATCTTCCAATTCAGCTTAGTCAGCTTTTCCAGATGTTTATGATTGCATATACACTGTTAAATAAATTGTGACTTCATTTACTTTTGTTATAGAAATCATTCGCTCGTTTCTGACCTCAAGTTATTTTATTTCTAATAACGGTCTGCGATCCATTCCAGTAAAAATAGACTAAATTATATTAGGTTGAGGAAAAAGTTATCCATTATTTTTTCGGTAGACGTCTGTAGTGATCGATATCTCTTGAGGTATCTATCAAACAATTTCAGATTTAAGCTCGTTGGAAAGGTGACATTCGACACTAAAATATCCTCTTGCGGTTTCTTGTTTGATTCATTCAGTTACGAGTACAAGGTTTTAAAAAGGGAAGACAACAAACAGAAAATTCGATACATTTTCGTTTTTCTCTTGTAACGGCGAAAATGCTAACCAGGTGGCTAAAATTGTGAAAGGTGTTTATCGTCCTATATAAGACTGTAACAACCAGTGACGTACAATTTTGGTTTCGTCGATTCCGTTCGGATATGTTAGAGATGCACCTCGCATGTGGATACAGCATCGTCGAAAATGTCTATAAAATATCAAAAATGATCGAAGTAAACCGCATGTCAACAGTCGTAACGCGCAAGACCTAAAAATCTACATGAAAGCTGTTTTAAACCTTTTTACAAAGCGAATCCAAAAGAAGTTACATAAAGTTCACGTAAAAATAATGGATTTCTTTTTTCCCAAACTAATATATTAGTTTTTCTCTCTATATAATATATTTCGTCCCTGCAGGCATCGCTAGAGATGTGAGAGAAAAATTTTTAGAAAATGAACAATTTTGATTCTTATCAGACTGTAAGACAAGGCTCATCTGTGACATACGTTTGTTTTCTTTCATAGAATTTCTTCAGCCAATTTTATCTGCTTTAAGACAAAGAGTTGTAAGTTTGCACACAACAGTACACCACTTCAAACATCCATGCCTAAGGTGGGATTCAAACCCACGAGCACTTGAATAGAAGACAAATGTGTGCATGTTCTAATAATATGTCACTAACACACACATACATTTTAACTCGATCATTCAGATTTTAACGTGAATATGTCTAAATCGTATATAATGCATTTCTCTCTCTCAGCAGAATTTCATTATTAGTTCAAGTGGTCGCTACATATGACACAAATCACTCAATTTTTAAAGTAGTTTATAACTTTTTTGTGGGAAATAAGGACAAAAACTCATAATTTTTAACATATAAACACTAGTTTTATATTAAGGTAGTTATAAACATGGAATCCCTTTGCAAAAAATCCACCATGAAGTCTTCTTCTTCTTCTCTTGAGCTTGTCAGATATGTGGCACCTCTGCATTATTGCATTTTGTACCATGCTCCAAGCCCAATTTTTTCCTAGTTCCATTGTCTTGGGTCACCTACTTTGTTTATAGAGTCTGATAGGCCCTCAATGGAGTTTAGGTGTAACTTTTTAGGACATGGATTACCTAGACACCATGAAGTCACTTTCACATTTTACTCCCGAACTGATGGTCTAAAATATCCTCTGTTCTGTTCATTTCGAATAAGAAGCCATTCTCCATCTTACGAGAAAGTATTTCTGGTGGTATTCACTTGCTGCAAGGGAGGAAACCTGGAAATTTCTCAAGCATCACCGCGACAAATGTACTTGGCAAAGCATACACGCAATGATTAACGATAAGGAACTGAGTCTAAAACTCATTTGGATGGTTGGTTGGTTAGATTTTCTGGCACAAGGTCCAAAAAGGACAAGCTGCGCCAAAACTTTGTTAAAACACATTTGGAAGAACGTAGTCAAACAACCACGTCAGTGGCAAAATGATATAGAAGAGAGTTGTTCTTAAGGGTAAAGATTCTGTTTTGATTTGGTAAGATGAGGCATTTGGTGGACAAATAGTATTCTTGTTACTAACTTTTAGATACAGTCTGGCAATAGGAACTTAGAGCAATCATACAGAACAAATTAAAAACCTAGGACGTAGTGGCCTGGTTGGTTAGGACGTCGTTCTCGTTACGGAAGGTAGTGAGTTCGAATCCCGACATAGCCGAAGAATAACACATAAAATATGTCGAGTTATAATGTCCTCAATGTTCCCATTTCAAATTAAAGGTGGTTGGAGCCAGGTATGGGTCTTCTCTGGCTCCAATTTCTAAATTGGTAGATCCAGATGGCGCTGCCATCTATGAGCCAAAAGTCGTACTTCCACCTTCGTATGAGGGAACATTATTCAAAAAACGGAAGACGATCTTTCTGATTTCATTCGTCCATTCTCTGACGGATGGGTTTGGTGTTGCCAACTATCATTAGTAAGAACAACAAATTAAAAGTCTAAATAATCCATGTAATTTTCCAGCATCTGTCAAGTGTCTTTTCCTAGTCAGTTACAAAGTTTTTACGAGAAATTATAACTGTTAAATTAAGTTTCATTTTAAAACGACGTTAACATAGGTCTAAAACCACATTTGATAAATACACTACTGGCCATTAAAATTGCTACACCACATTGCAAACGTCGCCGAACTATTCCTGCAGACACTTGTTGTCTTCTAAACGACCCTGTTTCTTGACTCACGGCTCGTGACGTGGTTGCACGATCAAATACGGCCATGTGGATAATATGGCTGTTTTTTCGGATGCTAGTGATAGGTGGCCGTTGAGATCCCGTATGGCGTTCCGTATTACCGTCCTGAACCCATCGATTCCACATTCTGCTAACAGTCATTGGATCTCGACCGACGCGAGCAGCAATACTGCGATAAGATAAACCGCAATCCCGTTACGCTACAATTCGACCTTTATCAAAGTCAGAAACGTGCTGGTACGCATTTCTCCCTCTTACACGAGGCATCACAACATTTTTTCATCAGGCAACAACGTTCAAATGCAATTTGTGTTTGAGGAACCGGCTGAACAATTTCCTCATTTAAAGACAATGTAGGTGTCGCTACTGGCGCCTGCTTTGTCTGAATGCGCTGAAAAGCTAATCATTTGCATATCACAGCACCTTCTTTCTTTCGTATAAATTTCACGTCTGTAGCATGTCGCCTTCTTAGTGTAGCAATTTTAATGGCCAGTAGTGTAGTATATTTAATAGGTTTAATAAGAGCTTTATGTGAAAAAAGGTTAAAACTTACCAAGACGAATAATGAGTACATGGGACATATCAGGAAGCCTTTGAGAGACGAGGCCCATTGCCTTTGTTTTCATCGCATCCCAGACTTCAGATGGCGCTCTACCCGTGAAGGTACCGAAGTACTGGTGGTTCAATTTGACATGCTTGCTTAAGACAGAGTGCGCCTTCTCTACGTCAAATTTCTTCCCGCGTAAAAACCTGAGCAGGTATTCGTCTTCCAACTTGCAAGGAATGTCCTGATCCTCTGTAATAGGTTTCGCAATTTATATTCTTATGTTAAAAAATGTTAGTAGGTTGGTACGTATATAAAAAGAACATCAAAGAATGTGTTGTTTTATTTTATTCCTCTATGATTAGTTTAGATTTCTTTTATATTACTTTGGGGAAAAAGTAATCCATTATTTTTTTGTAGACGTCTGTAGTGATTGATATCTCGAGAGGTATCTATCAAACAATTTCAGATTTATGCTCGTTGGAAAGGTGACATTGGACACTAAAATATCCTCTTGCGGTTTTTTGTTTGATTTATTCAGTTACGAGTACAAGGTTTTAACACTAAACATACCGGGGATTTTTTTTTATTCGGCAAAATTAATGGGAAAATGGGTCAAATGACCCCGTTCGGTAGTTTTAGTGTTAAAAATGGAAGACAAGAAACAGAAAATTCGATACATTTTCGTTTTTCTCTTGTAACGGCGAAAAAGATAGCCGGGTGGCTAAAATTGTGAAAGGTGTTTAATGTCCTATATAAGATTGTAACAACCAGTTGCGCACAATTTTGATTTCGTCGATTCCGTTTGGGTATTTGGATGCTAAAGATGCACCTCGCATGGATACAACATCGTCGAAAATGTCTATAAAATATCAAAAATTATAAAATTTGACAGCATGTCAGCAGTCGTAGCTTCGCACAAGACCTAAAAATCTACATGAAAGCTGTTTTAAACCTTTTTACAAAGCAAATCCAAAAGAAGTTACATAAAAATCACGTAAAAATAATGGATTTCTTTTTCCCCAACCTAATATATCTTGTTCAAATTTTCAGTCGTTAAAAGAACTATTTATTCATCCACTCAAATTCAAATACATGTTTTCAACTTTGCAGTGGATGACACTTGATGTTAATACAGTTTCTCCAAATGTTAATTCATTAATTAATTTTAGTTTTATGTAGGAAAAATACACTATTGTGTAGAGGTGCCATCTGTTGACATGAACAGTTACTATCTTCATCTTTACATTTCTTATATTCTTAAATTTATTTATTTATTATTTTGTTAATAAATTTATATATTACTTCCTTTGAAAATTCAACTTTGTGGTTACGAAATAAATGAGTGAGAGAGCTAGAAAGGATCTATGTGAAAAAGAGAGAGACATTTTTCTAAGTTAGAGAGAAAAATGAATGAAAACTATTTACAATTAAGGACTTTTTACATATTGTGATATGAAAATTTGCCTTGCAATGACAAAGTTGGTACAGCATTGGCGTAGGATCTTCATGTTTTCGGATCGAATCTCCTTGTTGTTGTTGTTGTCGTGTTCCAGCCATGCTGGCAATAAGGGGTACGCTGCTCTACTTTTCCAACTGAACCATATTTTGGTGTGGAGTCCGACTTCCTTAGTACACACATGCCATAGGAACCCGTTTATAGGGTAGGCAACCATTCCCACTCCATTCATACAAGGAAAAGGACAACAGAGAGAGAGAGAGAGAAAGTACATCCATAAAGGGCTTGGAGAACATGCCACTGTCTTTCAGGTGGAGGTTCTTCCTATCAAAATTTGTCTGCACATAAATTTAAAGCAGGGCTACCAAGGTAAGCGTATTCTTATTTTCAGCGACAGTCAAGCTGCATTGATGGCTCTCTACTCATTCCAAGTCAAATCAAAAATTGTAATGGAATGTAAAAATCTCCTTAAGGAACTGGCAAATGAGAATAAAATTATTCTTATTTGGGTGCCAGGGCATATAGGAATAGAAGGTAATGAAAGAGCTGATGAACTTGCAAAACAGAGATCCTCTTTCAATCCAATAGGAATGGAACCCTTTTGTGGGATCAACATGAAGACTACAAGGAAGGCCATTCAAAAATGGGAAAAACAGGAGATGAACAAAGTTTGGTGTGACTCTCCTGGACAGAAACATGCAAAAAGTATGATTTTCAACTCATCTGAGAAAATTGCATCTGAAATTCTTAGACTCCCAAGATTGAAGACTCAAGCAATTGTAGGCTTCATTACTGGGCACTATCATTTCAGGAAACACCTTCATACAATGGGACTTTTTAAACAGGAACCAATTTGTAGGAAATGCCACGCAGGGTTAGAATCAGCTCATCGTATCCTATATGAGTGTGATGCTCTTGCCCTTACAAGATTCACTACTCTAGGTAATCCATAACCTAAAGAGTTACACCTAATCTCCATTGAGGGCCTATCAGATTTTATAAACAAAGTAGGTGACCCACGACAATGGAACTAGGAAAAAATTGGGCTAGGAGCATGTTACAAAATGCAACAATGCAGAGGTGCCACATATCTGACAAGCTCAAGAAGAAGTACATCCATACCCGAGCCAGGATTCGAACCCAGATCCTACCCATCTGTAGTCAGGTACGCTAACCACTAGACAGGTTGGGCGGCATCGAATCTCCTCGAAGCATAAACACAATCGAAACAATAATTTAAGCAAACAAATTAGAATAATACTCTTACTTCATAACCGAAGATTGTGAAATTCAATAGAAAGTAACTCTAAAAATAAAATTTTTCTCTTGTCGACCTAAGTAGAAAATTACTTTATATTTTTTATATATCACTTGTTGACAGGTTAGGGTAGATGCTAAGCAACGTGCTTAGGAATTCCGGTCGAATAAATCACTAAAAATAAATCCTACCCAAACTAAATTTCTCCTTTTTGCCATCCATTCCTACAGCTTATAAGTAATCTATATAAATCACGTGAAACAACTCATCTTGAGCTAACGGTTGAGTGAGTGAACATCGGTATATTTTCGCGTAGCTAAGCCATAACTGTACAGTTTCGATAGAATCTGATGATTGAAAACCTTCGTAATTTAGAAGCAGGGACCTATCAAAAGATCCTCCAAAACTTGACGTCTAAGGTATCATTTCACTTGGAGGATATTGCAACCACAACCTATTGAACGTACGCTAATCACTTCGCCGAGATAATAATACCATATTTCAGAATGGCAGAACTCATGTTCCCATTACAAATTAATACCTCTGGGGGTGGTTGGAGCCAGGCTTTGGGTCTTCACTGGTTTCAATCTCTAAATTAGAAGATTCAGATGGTGCTGCCATCTCTGAGCCAAAACGTCGTACTTCCATCTTCGTATGAGGTTGCTCGATTGAAAAACGGAAGACGCTCTCTCTGACTTCATTCGCCTAGTCTCTGACGGGCGGGCTTCGCGTTGCAAAGTGTCATCAAAAACAAACAACAACAGAATGGCAGAACACATTCAATCTCAGCTACTATTGAACAATAGAAGGTAAATGTGTTATCATTAATCGATATAAATCACGTGACATCTGTGCATGGACATCTATTAGTGTGAGTACATCGGATTTTTCAGATTCTTCCAATAACATAGAATTGTTATGAAAAACCTCTCATAACTGAGGAGAAACCTGGTGGTATCTAAATACATTTTTAGTAGTTTTAGATATTCTATTAATCATGATGAAGTGTTATGTACTACAATATTGGGAAAAATTATTTTAAATAAAAATGCATTATAATTTTCAATATAAATACAATTAATAGAAATTGAAAAGGGTATTTATCGAATTCGTTTGAAATAGAATTGACCCACAAATTTTCAATAGTTTAATAAATTGTCTACTTAAATTTAAGCACGTTTTTTTTTTCTTAAAAGTTAAAATACTTTTCAAAAATAAAATAATAACACTATACTTTTTTTTTTTTTTTTGCTTATGCACACAAAATTAAATATTTTATTTAAAAAATTTTTAAATAACGTATTTTTAATCAAAAATTTTTAATTTTTATTTCGTGACATAAATTTATGATATTTTTTAAGAGTTAAAATACTTTTCAAAAATAAAAACACTATTCTTCGCTTCTTCTTCTTTTTTTTGTGCTTATGCACACAAAATTAAATATTTTATTTCAAAAAATTTTAAATAACGTATTTTTAATCAAAAATTTTAATTTTTATTTCGTGACATAAATTTATGATAACAGAAATAATTATTTTAATGAAAAATTTAATAAATAATATGCGTCTGAGTAACTATTTCCAAAAAAACTTTAGTCTGTTTTCGAAAATTCTTATTTAATATACTCTGAAATTTCGAAGCCAATTGTGTTATCACTTAAAACATTCTGAATTAAAATAATGTGAATTGAAATGAAGCAACAAAGATCTTATCAATATAACTGTGAGAAATTTTTAAAAAAATAATAATAATAAAATGCTCTTTGAACGATACATGAGGCACAATTTATTATTTTGAATACGTAAGCAACTCCCAGAGGACTTTGTAATTTTGATTACCTACCCCATCAAGCAGAGGCAGAAGAGATCAAATAGAACATAGAAATCGAAAAAGAAAATATCAAAAAGTGGGAACAAATTATTTTTTTAACCACATGATTCCAAAGATAATAATAATCAATCAATTTGATATGTAAAATGCATGCAAAAATAAGTTTCAAGGACATGTGCTTATTTAAATAATTAAAGTTCACACCAAATAACAAGGCAGCCACAGAATAACAACAAAAGAATGAATACATTATCACAAGTAAGAATAGGGGAAATTCCCTAATTGTGTTAACGGCATCTACCCATGTTCAAAAGGAAAGGTTTGTAATTATATAACCGCTAGAATTTTATTTTTCACATGGATTTATTTTTAACCCTCTCTCTGCATATATATATATATATATATATATATATATATATATTTTTTTTTTTTATCAAAATTGGTTTAAAACTAGGAACTACTTTGATACACCCCCCCCCCCAAATCGGAAATTTGGCGACTTTTTTTCCCTCACCAACCTGTGTTTGGTGCCTTTTTTTACTCGCCAAGATGGTTTCTCGCTAAATACAAATAATTAATAAATAAAAAACTTTAAAAAGAAACTTAGAAAATGGTACAAAATACAAGAACATACTAAATTTGGCAACAGCAAATACCTAAAAGCTGAAAAAACCTAAATTGGTAACACCAAAAATAAGAAACAGCAACCCTAAAAAGTCCGTAGGGAGTGCCAGATTTGGCGCGTAACTTTTGGGGGGTTATCAAAGTTGTTCCTAAAACTGTGTAATTGTTTTTATTACCTATTTCAAATCCACATTTAGAGTTAAAATACATAAAATTTTTTTTTTTTCAATCTAGAATTCAGATTATAGGAAAAGGTTGTCAGAATATTGAAATTGAAAAATAATGATATAAAAGTAAAATTTTAAAAAATTAATCTTGTTTAAATTATGATTTATTTTATATATTACAAAGGTAAAAATTGTGTACAAATGAAAATATGCAAAATCAGATTCATCACTATCTACAAAGGAAGCTGAGAACTTCTCATCAGTTTCGTTATATATATATATATATATATCTATCTTCAAGAAACTTGAAATCAGAGTTACTATCAGTGTTGGATATATCGGTAGGAATATAGGTTATATCCCTGGCAGGATGTTTTTCCTGCCAGACATCTTTGAGCATTAAAAAACTGTAGTGTATTTTATAGTAATGTGTTCATTGAAGAGCAGGAATGCTATAATTATTTTATTGAAAAAAGTGCGGCACAATTATACACACGTACATCGACATTATCGAACTCTTCTTCTATTTGTAAACATTGCTAATCTCGAACTCAGAGTGTTCTGCTTAGCGATCGTTTTTTAAGAATACTACAAAAGCTCATACAAAAAGCAATAAAAACTACATGTATATTTAGTAGAAATATACCATTTGTTAGTCCAAATCTAAAATAAACAATTAAGCATCACAGAAAAGCCAAAATGAAACCATGAATGGAGGAGACAGAGCGAGTTGCACAATTAAATAGTTGGCGAAAATACATACCCGCGGAAATCGCGGGATGTAACATTTTGCTACTTCTACGTTGCCTGTGGAAATCGCGGAATGTGCAGCGAAAGGGTTGAATGGTCCTGTTTAGACTCTTTGTTCTATTATATATATATATATAAAATAACACATCTATGTTTTACTTAGAAATGTTGATGACAATATTTGTTATTAAATTTCCGTTGACCGTGAATGTGTCCATGTCTTGATGCTTACACAAAACTCTCTCCAATGCAAGGACCAAGATGTGATTAGTGTCTGGAGATAGAGCCCCGAAAGTCGGCTCCAGATGGGATTTCAAACGCATGCGCATTTGAAGAAATTGGGTGCAATGATTTGGCGGTAAACAATGTGAATAATGTTTGGATTTAGTTTTAGCAATCATATTATTTCTTAGGTCTCAGTTTAATTTGAAATGAATTTAGCTAGTCGATTTATCCGTTTACCTTTTATAATTATCATCAAAAATAAGTGTATGAATAATACTAATTTAATAAATTATTATTTATGATGTTAGAATATTAAAATGAATGTTTGCTCTCTTTTCGCCGGTAAAAGCTTAACCCAGCGCTGTCAAAACAGGTTTTATGCTGGATTTAAAAGTCCTCTTTAATATATATATTGCAAATTACGTACAAACAAATGTAATTTACGTATTTATAAACAATAATGAACTACGAATTTATACATTAATCACACAGAGTAGTTTAATATTAATTCCTGTTAATGTATTTTGTTGGAGCATCCATGAGTAAAAAATAATCCGCTGTTCTTATATTCGCAATCACTGTGAATAATGAAACTAATATTTTGTTATATTTATGAAAATATAACATTACTACGTCGCTAGACCTTTTGAACCGAAGACAGAATATGCAAAAAATTAAATTACGCACTCATTTAATAGATCAGACATGTTTAACAAGAAAATACATTTGCTAACAAGATGACTTTACTTCGCCAAGTTAATGAATCTATTACCCAGTGCGCATGCGTTATATTTCCACTCTGGAGCCGACTTTCTGGACTCGAGATACTAGTGAAGATGTGTGGTTTCTTTTAAAAATTACTTTAAATTATAAAAATTAACTCCTGCAGCACTGATGTTAGTAGAAAAAAATAATTTGCGCAGTAACGGATATATATATATATATATATATATATATATATATATATATATATTCATTTTTTTTACATTCCAATAAGGCAGTTAATTTTTTCTTTCTTAAATAAATGATTTTTTCTATTTTTGTTTCGATTCTTAAAAAATATCCCTTTGTTAACTCCAGCTAACCTGTTTATTCTTTTCCCAACTACCGCCAAAATGGAAACACACTAAAACGTGGATGAAAATTCCTATTTCAATTTTTGATGATTTCATAAATGATTGAAGCGATCTGCACAACATTAAATTTGTTTTTATCCAGTGGTGTTGTCAAGCCGGAACGCTCCGGAACGTCGTTCCGGTACTTCCTTTTTGGACAGGAACGCGTTCCGGAACTAAAGATTATTTCTGATAACGAGAATGGGCTGATGTGTTAAAAAAAAAATTAAAAAGAATTGCTGATTTTTTTTTTCTAATTTCTGACGAATTTTTATTATATGTATTATTATAAACAAGGGTTTGAACCGAACCCGAACCAATACAATGTAATAAAAAGATTAATAAGTACTACTGTTAGCAAAATATTCTATACACGCTACCTATGCTATCTAAGTCAAAGTGTCGATTAAAAAGTGGCTATAGAGAAAATGAAATCCAGTCATTAAGCCAGGTTTAATTTAACATCACCGATGCGATGTATCAATGCGTTTAGAGATTATATTGATACTGGAGGCAAAGTAATTCCTGAAGATGTAGAAATCTTAATTCTATACATAAATATTGTACCTTGCAGCTCGGCAGAGTGTGAGCGCGGATTCAGTAATATGAATATTATTTCAAATGAACAAAAAAATAGAATATTAATTGAAAATCTAGCAAATCTTTTATTTATAAAAATGAATGGCCCACCACAACAATTATTTAAACTAGATGATTGTGCACAAACTTGGTTAAGGTCTCATCGTTCAGCAGATGACAACAAAACAAGGAAAATTCAACCACAAGATCCTGAACATAATCCTATTTGGAATATTTTATAAAAACAATTAAAGTTTTCATGTATTGTTAAAAATATTTATGCTATATTGTTTGAGTATCTACTATGCGTACTTTATAATTTGTTAACTAACTTTTATTAAACGTTCCTATTATTGTAATAAACAT